>JAPMOQ010023642.1:6906618-6920458 GCA_026543055.1 Argiope trifasciata
TGTGTGTGTGTGTGTGTGTGTGTGTGTGTGTGTGTGTGTGTGTGTGTACATATACAAATTCTTTAAAAAATCGAGACAAATAAAAGGCAAAGGAAAAACCGGGAGAAGTAAGACGTCATGTCTTTTTTGTCAAAAAAAAAAATGTTTGGGAGTTATTAGGTTCTTAATTGCAACTTTTTTCCATTTTCGTTCAATAAGTGTTGCAATTGATTGTTTTCGAATTTTTTGGCCTTTCAGGACGTTTTTTTATCAGTGAGATTGAAATAAACATTCTTAAATCATTGAAAAGAAAACCGACAGTTAGGACGACTTAACAGCAATATCATAAGTTTCTAAAAATGTCTGATGGGCTTCGGAAACAGATTTCTTCAAACAAAAAAGGGCAATGAATGTCGAAAATGCTATTTGGAGAGTTCCAGGATTGGGATGCATTGAATAATTCAATATTATTAAATTGAAAACCTTCAAAATGAGAAAGATAACGTAACAATAAACTGGTAACAATTATCTTATCACTTTTATAGATACTTCGCATGTTTACTAGTAGTTGTTGATGATGAAAATACATGTGAGTACCTAATACTTTAGACCATTTGAATTGAATTCTAAAACTTTGTATATTTTTTTAATTTTTACTCAACTCGTTTCATTTTTGTTATTTGGCGATTTTGTAATCGACATTTCACTTACTTCCTAACATGCTAGAGATATGAAATTCTAAACTCTATCGTTCTTTTAATAACTCACTAAATTAGCATTTTATGAGCTTATGGATTAATCGATAACAACTATTGGTTAATGGATAAATTATATTAAATTTTGGTTCTACTCGAATGGCATCATCAGGTAGTACATTTTTAAAAACTGAATTCAGGAGTCCATTATATTAATGAGCATGATGCAATAGCGCTTATATGAATTATAGATAATATAGTTCGATAGAACACAAAATAATTAAATTATAAAGCTCTTCTGTTCTAAGTGTTAAAAAATGATAATTGAAAAATTTATTGAAATTTCGATTCAATGTAAGTAGCGCCATTTGATTGCAAATTTGAAAAAAATAATTTCAGCAATCGATAATGTTTATAGAAATGATAATATTTTAATATTATAAGGATGAATTTCAATCTAACATTATAATTCAAATAAAAGAATCTTACTCTTTGATGCATTAATAAAAATTATTTTAAAATATGCTTTTTATTACATTTATTTGTTATAAAAAATACATTTTATTTTCCAATTTAAGTGAAAGACCAAATTTTTAAAAGGAAAGATTTTTATCAAAAATGAAATTCAGACTGCCATAAATGTTGTGTAACTTTTAATAGAAAAGAGATATTTCACCCAAGAACTCTGTCCTTGACGTGAATAAGAGGCAATGCTGTTTGAACTCTTTCTATTGCTCTAATTTATCTCAGAGGAAAATAAAAGAGTAGATAAATTTTATATTTCTGCAAACAAACTAACTTTATTATGTGGAGTCACTTTTATTCATGGTCAGCTGTGTAACAGTAGTGAATAAGGAGAGGTCATAAAATATTTTTCTCGAGCAGACTTTTTCTTTTTTTCATGGTGACTAATGTTTCCAAACAATATTAATCTTATAGTAATGATTTCCTCAAATCTTTGATTATCGATTTCTTTATTATAAGGAAGTTATATAACGGAACACTTTCTTTGCTTTTTACGTAAAAGAACAACACACTCTGAACTTAGCTTTTCCTGAAAAAAATATTTATTATCGTTTCAGAAACTTTATTTTATCCCTTTCCGTTTTTCATTCGAGCAGAAAGTGTTACTTCGTTGCAAAAATCAATTTATACGCTTTTTTTAGAATGAGTTATTCAAACATAACTATAGTGTTTGTCATACATATTTGAGTCAAAAGGTACAAAGCCAAATTACATGTTTATTCATTATAAGTTATCTTATAATGGATAAACAAGTAATTAATAAAAAATATACTAGATTAAAATATTTTTTAATGAAGCATTTTTAATGTTTACAAATGAAGTAATAACCCTTATTTTAATCCTTACTAGTGGCTGACTTTGATGATCATCTGGTTTGCCAGGAATTTTAATTGCGTTAACTTAAAATTAAATCTCCCATGCATAATTGTTTGTTCCCTCTAGAAAATATTTTTAAGTGGCGATTTCAGACAGACTTTAAAGCCGTATTAATTTAATAGCCTTACACCTTATCTTTTATTGTTGTTGTTTTTTATGATACTTAGTCAAGCCCGCAGACGAAGAGAGCGTTTTTTAATTTCTTCAGTGACATCTAGGACCAAGAGTACGTCTTAGCTACTCATGTGTCATGCGCAACTTCTTTTTACAGGTGGGGGAGGGCAGATTCATCTCAGATAGAACAGAGATGAAGAACAACCATGCCCGAACCGGGACTCGAACCTGGGACTCGAAAATCACGGAGAAGCCGGCACACCTGATTTGTTAATTGCTTACATGTTATCATAGAAAAATTATAAATGCATTACTTCCCCCCCAAGTCCATACATTCTTCTAATTTTAGAGATTTTGAATTTTCACTTCTCTTATTCATCATGTAAACTACACAAATATTGAACAGAATCCTTCTTTTATAGCTTTCAGCAATAGAAGAAAATCACGCGACTAGTATATAGCGGAACAATTAAAAACGATTGCATTATAGCTATGATAAGTTTTCAACACTAAAATCTACTTTTAAAAATAATACAAATTCTCGTTAGAAAACTTCGGAAATTGAAAAAAATACTCTCACAACAGTTAAATTTGGATAATTAAAAAAATATTTTCAATTTTAAAATAGAGTAAAATTTAATTTAGTCAGTTTATATTTTTGGGAGTTATTGCAGGAAAACGCCATAACTTTGCATAATTTTTAATTAAAATTACAAAAAAAAAATCCTCCAAGAGGAGTATGCTCAACATTCAACTTAGTTACACGCTGAATTCGGAGGCTCTAATTATCTCCGAATTCCCTCCAAAGGTGTTTTTTTTTAATTATTATTGTTCGCAATATATTACAATTAATATTAGTATCAATTTTTCTTACTCTATTTTGAAACACACAGCTATCGTGAGAAAATAAAAATATCGTGGCATCCATGCTTGTGCCCATGATACACAATTTTATACGGTTGGAGGGGAAATAATAGCACCTTTATTAGAGAGTATGAAATAGAGAGGTTGGGGGGGACTTTCTAGTTAGTTAATCGTTAATATTTTCATAATGCAATATTAGAATTATTAGGTACTTGAGTGCATTTTAATGAGTGACATCTATTGGTAAACATTCGAAGTATCTATATAAACGATTATGGTTTTGAGTTTCACCAATTTACTATTACTTCTTTGCTATTATTTTGAAAGTTTTCAATTTAGTATTATTGAGTTATAAAATGTAGTATAAAAACAACATTCATGGATCACTCCAAATTGCATTTTCGACATTCGTGGCTTTATTTATTTGATTTGAAGAAATCTGCTATCGAAGCCCTTCAAACACTTTTAGAAATTTATGTTGATGTTGCGCCGTCATATCCCGTTTGTTTTTGGTTTAAAGTGGTGGTTTAGTGGTGATTTCGATGACAAAAACAAAGAACGGCCAGGGGGATCAAAAAAATTCGACGACAATCAGTTGCAGCACTTAATGGACAAAAGTGTGAAAAAGTTGTAGAAAATGATGGAAAATATTTTGATTAATAGATATTGTACCAATTTTTCTCGATAAATACCATTTTAAATTGAAAATAAATGGTCAAAACTCATGTAAGCTCCTCATATTATTTTACTATGGAATATACCTAGCAATCTTTCTTGTATTCATAACCAGGTGATACTTTTCATGCTGAATCAAAATTTAATAAAGTCCAGCGATTAATGGACAAAAGGTTCTGATTGTCATTGGTAAAGTATAACTCTACCGAATTTCACAATTTCAAGCAGTAGAAAATAAGGAATAAAAAATAAATATAAAATTCAATCTAAAGAAGCATGAAACAGATAAAATTGAATAAATTTTCTATAAATTGGGAAAATTTTCAAAAGCATCAATCATTTTTCTTCCTATATACATAAAAGAAACTAGGATAATTTTCGCTAAATAGATAAGCTACATAAGAGAGATAAAAAGATGAAAAAGGGAAACAACCTGTTTTGGAAAACTAATCCATTTTTTAAAACTTGTTTGAAAAAACCTCCTTTTTATTATTTATTTATTACTTCTTAACATAATAATGTTAAAATGAAAATTGCTTTTCTACCATAATAGAAGAGCTTTTCTATCATCATGTATATATGAAATTAAAAAATAATCTTTGTTTACCTGTATTTAATCGTGCATCTTTCGAATCCACCATAAAAACATAATTAAGATCTGAATTTATGACTTCGAACAATAACTAAAAACATTTAGCTCTTCGCATGGATTCAGAATTGAAATGCATGATACTTCTATTATTCTAAAGTATGGCAAACAGGTTTCTATAGAAATCACTGTCTCATTTCTCTTCCCATAATATATTAAATTATTGATTTCCCAAAATTACTTTGAAATAATTACTAAAGTAGTTTATTTTTATCAGTGTTAGAAATGTACTTATATTTGCATTAAAGATGAATTATACGAATGAAACTTTTCATTAGTAGATTTTACCACTCAGTTTTTGTCTGCAGAATTAGATTAAAAAATTGAATCTGATTTATACGGCCATTTTTGTACTTCTCTTGTCAAATTGGTGTCAAATCAAAGACAGGGTAATTGAAATGTCAAGAGTAACTTTGAAAATCAAGATTCGGAAAATGAATGTAAAGCTTAAAAATATTTCATATACACAATATATTATTTCAGCGACCTAAAGTGAAGTCCGCCAATCAACTCGAAGCGCTTCCTTGTGGCTTCCTTTATAATAAGACTACTTAAAATGTTCGAGGAGGCTATTCAAAGGACACCTATGAGACGAGAAATTACACTTTTCTAATATTAAATGTCATTTTTGATGATATAGAAGATCAAATTACTCGTCTTCACAAATTCTAAGAGAGTGAGGTGTCTCCTGTATGAGAAAACCAACGGGAGAACACTTTCATTGGTTAAAATTAAAATGCTAAAATTTTGTGACTAAGTACTATTAAAGTACTATTATTTTCTATCATACAAAATCACAAATAACCCAATCATAAACACAAACTTCATGCAGAGATAAATTATCAGTGCATTAAAATGTTTATTTGAAAAATATCTTCAAAAACGCGAGTGATTTTTATTTTCTCGTATACGAAGTGATGCAATTTTTCAAAACAAAATTGAATTCAAGTTGTTGACGAATCACCATTTACAGACTCCTTGAACCAAAGAACACAATTTTGAAATATGTAATAACTTGAAATCGCTTTGAGTTAGAACAGGTGGTAATTGGTGCATTGTCTTTACACCAAAGTTTCTGATTATCCATCAAATTTTGAAATAAATCCATTCAGTAGATGTCTATCTCTTCAGCTGTCAGAATATAAGTTAACACGATAGTTAAACAAATAGATAAAGTGACATAAATAAATTCGGGATATAGATTTAACATTTAAAGTGGATATGTAACAAATATGGAACCAAATCTACCAAGAGTTAACTATCCGATAGTCTGTTCTTTTGCATTGATGTAAAGGCTATAATTAAGTAAATGAAATTCGTTACGTGACTACAATTATAGTTCTATACTAAATTTCAGTTTCAATTGGTCTGGAAAAAAGAGTACAAAATATGTATTCAGTTTTTTTATATCCGTGTATTTACTACATCCTAGCGAATTAATCGCCAAAAAGTCGCGAAACATAGTAAGTTAACAACCTCTTTTGTAATTGTTGTTTCCTAATGGCATAGAGTTAATAATACGCAAGAACATTTATTAGAAAGTATGAGATAACGCTTTGAGGAGACCACTTTTGATGGCTTTCATTGTTTAAGTTTGTAAAGATTTATTAACCTTCGATGCATCTTCAATCTCTCTTCTTATCTTATCTACTTAAATGTATCTTCAAAAAATCGGTTTTTCTATGTAAATCTTATAAAATAGGAAATATTTCATTGATTATTTAAATATATAACATATGTAGGTTCGAAAAGTCGAAAGTTCATAAATTAAATTTTAAAGAAGTAACTAATTGTTGCCCCGTAAGATGAAAAAAAAAATATTGTTTTATTATTATTATTTCTTGTCTTTTTCTCAAAGCATGTTTTTTCCGATTTTGAAACATTTTTTTTTTGTATTTCACACGAATGATATTTGCTATAATTATGTATTTGTTTAATTTACTTTTTTTATTCCAATGTAGAATTATAATTTCTATGGACTATTTTAATGAAAAAAATCATGTATTTGTTATATTTTCAAGTTGCACGACATTCAATACTTAATTTGTATTTATCGAATATCCTTTCTTTACCTCATTCCTTCAGTCGCATAGATTCAAAATTATCTACAAATGTACAATTTTATTGTCAATTTGGTGCACATAATTTCATTCGAATAACTTGATGTGTTTTTTAGGTATTGAATTCACAAATACATACTTAGACAAATCAACAGACAACCATCTCGATAGTAGGTTAGTTTAAAGTTTATAAAGATGCGCATTTTTTATAATAAAATAATATACCTAATTTTATACATCGAATTCGAGGCATTTTTTGAGTTATTCGTAGGCAGCTATAAATACAGATTCTTTTCGGACTCAAGATATCTAAAAGGAGGAGATTCCTTATCTTCAGAAGTTAAATGATTTATCATTTACAGTATATTTTCGGAAGAATAATTTATTATTGGTATTTTTTATACTTGGTATTACAAGTGTAAAAGCTTGAACTGTCATAAGTTTATACTTGGTATGACGTACTTAAAACTTAATTTTAAATATTAAAATAATTATTTTCGTATGTTAGTTTTAGGCTTTTTAACTTGCTTTTACCATCCTTATGTTACAGAATGAATCTGATTTAACTAATATAAACTGTCAATCTCTACTTTTCTAGAATTTCAAACTTCTTTGTTCTTTTCATTTAAGAAGGTCAAGGAGGATTAGTAGAAAAATTTCAGCTCGAGTTTCAGCTTCGAAACTTTATTGAGAAACGATGCATATTCTGGCATGGAATATCTCAGGTCTATTGTGGTCAAATGTCTCCCTATTGGTGTGGAGTGAAACCTAATGTCGTTCTTATCATTTGATCGTGGTTTAAAATGACAAAGCTCATCCCGAAACAACACTCGCGCTACTTCAGAACAGCTTATAAATATAGCAAAACTAAACGTTTTAATAATAAAATAAGTTAAAAATCAGATTTATATTGTTGCTCTGAACATCAAATAAACTCATAAGTTTGTTGATAAATATTTAATTTCTTGAAATTTTTCTCTCTTAATTTTAGTTATATATAACTAACATTCGAAAATTAGATTTAAACACAATTATAAACATAAATTACAAAATTTTAATTCTTATTAATTCTCAGTTCTTTATTAATCATTGCCAATCTTTCTATTAATTATAATTGATTTAAGTAAAAATAAATTATTGGTCACATATTGCATTTTTGTTTTTCTTTCAATATCCTACGATCTTTCTTAACAATCGATCGTAGGTCTTTAATACAGCACATACCCAGTGAACCACAATATTAGAAAATTTATTCTCGACAGTTTAATTCTACCCCAAGAACATTTGTCACAATTAATGACTCTGCTTGAAAAATTTAATTGAAAAGGAAATTTTTTAAGACTGCAGAATCGCATTTGCAAAATTGAATTATTCTCCCAGAACGTGATGGTTCTCTCCATTGACTGTAGCAGCTAAGAGAGGTTAATTCCATGAAATCGAAATGCTGTTTTGCATGACAAATTAGTTAGTATTTCTTACGGAACTGAAGCCAAAAGGCAAGCTAAATTACTGACGCATTATCGGTTGGAGGCATTTCTTATTTCATTTTTTGCATTTGGTGAAATGTGTGTATTTTATGTTACTGATTAGTAAATATTAGAGAAGGAAAAATGGATTTTTACTTTTTAATTATAGTGTTTTTATATGTAGGAGGAAGCAACGCTCGCGTTGTACCACTTGATTTTAAAATAGACAAATCTAAACAAGTGGATTCAAACTTTCTAGGAAATGAAGTAATCGACGAATCTCCTCTCCATGAAGTAGAAATTTTAGGTCCTAGTCTACCTGATGTTGAGCAACGTAATGGCTTGGACCTTTCGAGTTCTGAAGAGGAAGACACTGTTTCAAATATAAATGCAAGTAGTCTGCCTGTTGATTTAACAACTAAAGAAAAGGATGAGAGCGATGAATCGAAACATGAAAGTGCCGAGTCTGCGGAGATACCCGATGCTTCTGATGAAGAATTCAAATCTGTCTCGGAGTTCATAAGTAAGAAATGATTTCTACCTTTCGAATTTTTTAAGTATTTAGTATCTAATTATTGCTGTTCTAAAAAAAAGTAAAAATTTTCTGATTTAAATATAATGCATAACCCATTGGACTGTTTGGAAATTAGCTTAAAGAAAAAGAAAGCCCTTTAGTTTGAAATAAGGTAGGAAAATAGGAATTAAGTGATGAATATGGTAAGGACTATTATTCACAAAAAAGCCCTGCTAAGTTTTTGCTGACATGTTTAATACTTCGTACAAAAGAAAGTGACCAAAGCTTTAGCAAGACTAATTCGAATCTTACCCATATGTACATCTTCGGTATTAATGGGGATTTACGATCAATCTTGCGCCTTTGATAAAAAGTTAAGCAGCGACATTTTTCTTCTTGGATATAAAATAGGATATAAAATAGTTGATGCTTCGTCTCCTATAAAGCTTAAAAACATTATATTAATTCTTATTAATGATATTAATTCTTCTGTAATCGTCTAGTCTTCTCACAACGTCTTGATATTATAACATTAATATTAAAATATGGAAGCTTAATGTTCCTCATAATTTTAAAGCAGCAACTTTGGGGTATTTAATTTTTGTAATAGTTTCCTACAAATTAGGGTATGAAAATTCAATGAACATTCAAAAAGATTCAATTAGCTGTTTATTTTCATGCATGCTACATTCGCGCTAGATTTAAAGTCTAAATGGACATTTGTGTAAATCTTTGAATCAATTATCGTAAGAACATATATACTTTTAATTTCATATTACTCGATTCTAGGTAATTTCCAGTTTCAGCCAAAATATGCAAAGTATATAATTTTTCGGTTTCATCATAAAAATACGATGTAGTCAGTGCTAGATTTAAATAAAAAATGCAATGTAGGCAGCGCAAAATTCAGCTTTTCAAAGTTTGGCATACATCACATTTAAGCATTTTTTAAATATATTGCTATGCAAAAATTTAAATTATTTAACGTTTACAAACTTAAAATTTTTACAATTCTTGAAGGTTTAAAGAAAAGGCGAATTTCGGCATATCTTAAATAATGAGCAAAAAAAGGCCGTATTTATCATAAAACAGTTTTAAAACAACTTTCACGTAAAATTCTGTCAAAAGTCTTTGTTTTGGAGAGGGAAAATCTTGATTTTTGTATAGTAAAAGGCTGTATTTATAGAAATCTTTTCTTTTAAACATATTTAAAGAGTAAATGCATGTCGAGTTCGAGTTTTAAAATCGACATAGGATAAAATGCAAGGAGTTAGTCATGAGAAACCCCACCTCGAATTGTTATTTACTTATGAGCGGTTATGTTTCCAGAACTTAAAGTAATTACTAAAATCAACACAATTGACCAAATAAGATCAATACTTTTATGTGTACTGCTATACAATTTTAACCATTTTTCATCACATGCAAAATTTCCGGTTTCAAACTGGGGCCGCGGTGGCCCGGTGGTAAAGTCTCGGCTTCGGAACCGGAGGGCTTCAGGTTCGAGACTCGATTCCACCGAAGATCCGCCGTGTGAGGGGGGGGGGTCTGTTGCACGTCAAATCTGTCAGGCCAAATGTCCTCCCGCTGGTGAGGCGTGGTGTGGAGAGGGGGGCGCCAGTTCAGGTGTCGTCCTCGTCATCTGACCATGGTTCAAAATTACGAGGTCCGTCCCAAAATAGCCCTCGTGTTGCTTTAAACGGGACGTTAATATAACTAAACTAAACTAAACTAACCGGTTTCAAATTAAAATCAATAAAATTTTATTTAATCTAGTTTTATCAAAACGTTGAATTTTAAAGTTAGATACTTTTGTTGAAATAAGAGCTTCAAATAACCAATTTTAAATAAGCTATAAAATCTTTTAAGAAAAATGTATCGAATAAAAATGTGACTGAATATTATATTCTACTAAATTATTGCATATATTAAAATAAACAATACTCTAACTGGTGATTAAAAGTAAAAAAATGAGGTAATTTTATAATTAATAATAGTATTTCCCCATAACTGTGCAAGGATTTCAAGTTTAGGAAAACTAATTAAAGAATGCTGTTAATTTTCCGTCTGTCACAATCTTATTTTTTTCATATCATGCTCAAAGTTTAAAATTATTGAAGGAATAGAAAGAAATCTTTATGAATGAATCTCAAAATAACTTTAAGAAGGAATTTAACTTTATAGTTTTCAAAATTGTTGCATGAATTTGTAAAATTATTTACTATTTTTCGACTAGATAACTTAATCAACGCAATGTACAGAAAAGTAATTACTTTAAATTCGAAAAAAAAATATCAATGGTTCGCGAATAACCATAGAATAGCTGCTCGCACAACTTTTCAGGGGGTGAATTTAATCCCAAAATTTTTAACATTAAACTAAAATTTTAGAGCTTCAAATCTTTAAAAATGTATAAAATGAAGTATACCATTTTTTCTTAAGACTGCATTATAATTCGCTTCCAATTTTTTTCAGCATACATGAAATCACTGCGAGCCTTTTTCCACATTTCTTGAAGGCTTGAAAGGGCTCCGGAATTTGAAAATGGGAAAATGTGAATAAATCTTAAATATTGCATTGTCAATTTTTTTCTTGTAAAAGCAAAATTTCCATACATTTGCATTTTTTAAAATTTTAATCAAACACTTCGCGTTTCCTTTTTAATATTAAACAAGGCAAAATGTCGGAAAATGTAAATTAAGACATATTTTCAAGTAACACTTTTAATAAAGTCAAACAGTAAATCGATTACATTCTTTAGCAAAACTTAATATGGATACCATAATTTTTTTAAAAAAACAATTACTAAATTCAAAACTTATAAAGCGCGATATAAATCATGAATTGCATTATTGGGCAGCGTATGAAATATTGCCATTATTAATTATAATACGAAATATTGCAATTATTAATCATCTCACGGTTTACAATACAACAAGCCGTGATAATAAGACGAAAGAAAGCAAATACTTTGGGAGTTAGACTTTTGGCCACATAATATCTCAGTGGAGCCTAATATAACTATCGCATAATCTTATGATAAATTTTAAACAATCTAGAATGCTAACTTTACCCAATTTTTAAAAAGTAGTTTGTTTCGGAATGCTCTTACAATTTTATTTTCTCGTGAATTGAGCCTTATATTAAGGTGTCGGTTTCATATTCTAAGCTTTAATCCACCGTGAATTAAGCTAATGCAAAGCTATATCTTATGTGATTAGATATTTTCCTGCTGGGGTGCACGGAAGTTTGAAAGGAAGTTCGTCACTATTTTTTCCTCGTTATTAGTTTCAAAATTATATGGCCCATTCATTGACCGTATGGCCAGGTGGTAAGATCTTTGCTTCAAAAACAGAAGGTTCTATATTTGAAAGGCGATTCCACAGAAAAATCGCCGTGTATGCTGATATAATGCATTTTACAATTCGTTGTGAACAAATGCTGGTATAATTCTGAAGTTGAGATAGTGCCGCCTCGTCGTCTGACAAGGGTTATAGATTTCGATGTTCTTTCAAACACAACCACCTGTTGCTCCAAAATAGGAGGGCTGCGGTGACCTTGTAAGATCTCTGCTTCGGAACTGGAGGGTTTCAGGTTAGAGACCCGATTTCACCGAAGAATCGTCATGTTATCCTGGTATGGTGCACATTAAACTCGTCGGGGTCAAACGTACTTCCACTGGAGTGGTGTGAAGTTTGTAGAGGGGAGACAGCTCAAGTGTCAACCTCGTCGTCTGACCGCAATTCAAAATTATGAGATCTGACGCCAATTAGCCCTAGGATTGCTTTAAAACTGGATCTAAGTATTATACCTCGATTATATATGTTCCTGTTTCGTTTCAAAACGGAAATTTGTAGTTTGTCTGACTTGTTCACCAATAGAAACCAAAAGCGAATTTTCAAAGAAAACTTGGAATCTTTAAAGCTGAAAGTAACCTAAATACTTCAGTTCATCCTGTTAGAGCTCTCATTGTGGGGGTACTGGTAACCGCTACGTCCAGATTTAAGAGGAAAATGATTATGTTGGGGAGAAAGAATACCCTTGTTAGAGAAATGAGAATGTCGGTTTCACATAAAATAAATCTTCCTTTAGTGGTACTCTTGCTCTGGGATAGTATCTTCTGAAAAAACCATAATGTTCTAGGAAATTCCTTTTTTTCTCAATTGGTTCTAGAGAAATCTGAAAGCATATTTCTTACACGGGTATAAAGCAGCTAACGGATATTTTGAACTTACAATCTACTAACGTATACCTTTTCTGCATTATTTAATAAAAACTCCCTATTTCATTTTCAGTTGTTACTGTTCTGATAAATCAGTAATTTGTTAAATAACTCTGAAATTAAGCCTAATTTAAGAATATTTCGAATAAAAATGATGCAATTCTGCTATATAAGTATTCGATATATCTAAATTTTTTCTAATTAGATATTTAGATTGTATTAAATCTAATTTCGAGCATCATTGCAGGTTAATTATGGAATTCAATACCTCTGGCTTGATATAATAAGCCATTAAACTCTTCAAGCAACGATTTCGACATCACATCTTCAGAAAGTCATTTTAAAAACTCTTAACTTATTCAAACATATTGGATTTTAAATTATTAGTAATAAACTGAAAAATCGAACATTTTCGCTTTGTCACTCTAAAGCTATTAAAATATCCATTATCTTGTTTCACTGGATCATTTTAAAGAAACTACAGGACAAAAAATTTATTCAAAATTTAATATGAATTTTTTTAATTAACAGAAAAAAATAGCACTGAAATGACATTTAAACTTAATCTTGAATTTTCAAGGGATTTAAAGGGCGTTGGTGCGATAATATCCTCTGAAGTTAGAAAGAACATTAAAATGTTACGTTATTTTTATTACAATTAAAAATTGTATTTATTTGAAAATCCCCTTTTTTAGTAAAAACCTATTTTCTTGTTTTAATGATCCATTGTCGAAAGTTTTGAGAATATTTTTGCATTGCACTATTTACATATAGCAATCTATTTAAATGTTGACATTCTTTTATATTTATATGAATTTATTTTTTTAATTATTTCATTTATTTTAGGTAAAAATCACCTTGATTCCGCAGATTTTTTCGAAACTCTTCACACTAATAGAAGTTTGAATGATAACAAAAATGAAGAGTTGACATTTAAAAATGAAACTGCCATCATAAATAATTCTTTTTCACTCGATTTGGAACAAGAAAACATGGACGTTGTGAGAATTGAAGAGGAAGCTCTCAATAATACCCTCAGCCAGAGTGAAACCTTTGCAGTTTCTGATGTTAGTAACGGTGATCAGAATGAAACCGTTGCAGCTTTTGAGCTTAGTAACGGTGATCAGAATGAAACCGTTGCAGCTTTTGAGGTTAGTAACGGTGATCAGAATGAAACCGTTGCAGCTTTTGAGGTTAGTAA
>JAPMOQ010023642.1:6920468-6949133 GCA_026543055.1 Argiope trifasciata
GGTGATCAGAATGAAACCGTTGCAGCTTTTGAGGTTAGTAACAGTGATCAGAATGAAACCGTTGCAGCTTTTGAGGTTAGAAACGGTGATCAGAATGAAACTTTTGAAGTTTTTGAGATTGCTAACGACACTGATAGTAACAATTTTCTTGAATTGCAGCCTTTGTCAAATGACACAAAATTAGAGACGTTTTTAAGCGAAACAAAAAATATTACTGATGAATTAAAGAATTTGGAATTTGAAAATTCGGAATTAATAAATGATTCGACAAAAATGAGTGGAGGAATTCTCTCTGGTTTCGACTTTTTAATTAATTCAGAAGTTGCTAGAAATGCCGCTAAAGCTATGGAGGTATTTAATTTCTCAGATCCTTTAACTGATCATATAATAGAGGAAAACGAATTCCATAGCTTCCTTCCTGTATTTAATGTCGAACAGGAGTTAGATTCTTCAAACCAAACAAATTTAGAAAACACAATCATTACCAGCAGCTCTGGAAAATCAAATGAAACCCTAACAAACTTCAACGCGTCTTTGTCATCTGGGAATGAAACCTCAATGATCGATGAAGGCGAGTCGGAGAAAATTAAAAAGGAATCTTCTGCACCATTCAATGTGAATGAACTTCTGGAGGGAAAAAATAAAACAGGATTAACAGATTTGGCTGAAAATTTTGAAGGAAATGTATCATCAGAAGGCGTTTCTTCGCTGGAAATGTCTGAAGATAAAATTCAATTAGCATCAGAATCTTCGCCTACGAAACAGAAGATTAATGTTTCAGTTTCAGTATCGAGTATCATCAGTACTCCAGATTGTCCACCACCTGGCTGGTGTTTATTTTGGTTTTTATCTCAAGATACATGCGCAGTAAATGAACACTGTCTCGGAAGTCGAATTTGTTGCAAAATCGGATGCTCCAAAACTTGTATTGAAATAGAATCGTTGTAGTTTTTATATTTTAGAAATCTGGAATTTTTAAGATATTTGATGTTTTAAAATTTTATTTCTTTAAAGTTGAAAATCAGCTGTGTTTTTAATGCTCAATAAAGTCTACAAATTTTCAATGAAATGAATTTTAAAATTACTGAGTCATTTTGAAACATCACCAGTGTATGTGCATGTGATTTGAAGACACGAAAAATTCCGTGACGTGCTAAAACATTGCATTCTTGAACCGATTTTATTAAATTTTTAATGATTTTTGTAGTTAGATGCCTTCAAGCAAAATGAGTTCCGCGCGTGAGCTTTCGTTATAGCAGTTAAAACAAACAGTTCGTGATCGCTCAGGTATCGATTCAGCGGACATTTCGTCGCTTTCACACGGGCAATTTGAATGGTTGTTGGGTTTATGATTTCCATTCACTTTACCGTGGCGATGTGGTGAAACAGTACGATCAAAATTTGTTCCGCGCAGCATGAGGAATTCTTTACTTGTGATTTTCGGCGCTCTTCATTTGGATAGGTAACTATTCATTTTTAGTTCTTATAATAACTAAATGCATTAGCTGTTTTGCTAGTAGAGAAAATAGTATATTGTACTCTTAGAAGAACAGGGTCACAGCACAAATTTTACCTTTTACTTTGGACGATATTAAATCAGGGAAAGTATGTCATTTTCGGTATTTCGGTATTTTCGGCTGGATAGCGTAAATCCGGATCTTGGAATACAGCTAAATTTCTGCTATTTTAGATAAGCCACAACGTTTCTCTTGTGTAAAATTCCAATTATTCGCTCTTAAACAGGATTCTTTTAAATTGACGATGTTTAACTTGTAGAAAATTGCTATTCATGTGACAAATTACTAATTATTCGCAAATTGAAAAAGCATTCGAAATGTATTTGACGAGTATCTTCCGTGAGCAGTTTCAATTGCTCAGTTTTCTCGTATTTAATCGGATAACGAATTTGGATTTAAAATATTTTAAGTTAACCAAGTCTCTTAAGAAATGCATCTGAATTCCATGTATTTTTTATGTAATCGTAACTTATATGAATGACATACTTTTTAAGCTTTAATTTCTAACTTCCTTTTTTGCACGAACGTGGCTGACATAATTTTAATTGGTCCTTGGGAATTTTACACTAATTATCCAGACTCTCGTGCAATTCATCGTCCATTGCTATTAAAACATTGATAGTGTTTAATTCATTCATGTGAAAATTTGAAATCCGTTCATTTTGATACTTATTAAATTTTTAAATCCCACAGGATACCCAAGTTCAAACAAATTCAATATGGAAATTTGTTGCAGTTGTTTTTAATATTGTTTATACTAAGACCAAAGTCCTATAAACGGTGAGTTTGTGAATTGGCTGGTCATTTGGAGTATTGATCATTTTTGCAGTAAATTGATCAGATATTGTTTGCGATTCCTTGATTTCTGACATTTCTTAGTTTGCTAAATGAATTTCCAGCCGAAGCAGAAGAAACATTAATAATTTCTTATAACTGAATGCAGGCTAAATTCCATTCGCCAATGAGAAAATTGGCAAGATTTCGAGCTTCGACCGTAACATATACCATAATTATCCGAGAGCACAAATTCCATCTAGCTTTTCAAATAAACAGTATTTTTTTAAAAATTGAAAATTTTAAAGCGTTAAAATGTTTTGATGTACTATTTAAGTTTTGCTTTGCTTACAATGTCTCGGTTTTCTGAACTTTTACTTTCACTACAAATTGGTCAACATTTGACAAATTTTTTAATTTTTTTCATATATTAATTATTAAAAATCGAATTTAAAATATTCATAAACCTTCCCTTCTTAGGTGTCTTTGTTCAAAAAAAATTTTAATATCAAATGTGAATGAATAAGTTACGAATTAAACAGAATTTTGTGTATGGTTTTTACACTAAAATTTTAGATTTGTATCAAATTTCAGACAAACATGTCTAGGAATAAAGAAAGCATGTCTGTAAAAGAAATTTTTCCACATCCATTCTTATAAATATGAAGTTGATTAAATTTCGATTAACTAATACAATTCCTAAAATAACATTTTATTACACGTGTTGTAAAATTATGAAATGTCATATTAAAATTATTAAAATTATAAAATGCTATGTTTTCTACAATTGTAAAAAAAAATGTTCGTATTTTTTATACAGGATGTCAATACTCCTCCATAATGGAAACTTTCTTCCATAATGTTAATATGTGTTTCTATTAATTTGTCTGTTTGAAAGTATGTTTGGTAAATCAAGGATAAATAAATCAAAATTCTAGTATACTATCCTTACATTAGAGATGACAGATCTTGATTAAACTCTATCAAGAATTACTGAATGATGTAATATGCTATTTAACTATAAACTGAAAACATAAGCAAGAAACTTGAAATGTATTTTATTGATATAGGAATTGCTAAATTTTATCTATTTATATTCCTCCAGTCTAAAATTTTCAATGCCTGTTAGTATCCGTACATCGTTTTGTTTGCTCCGTGAATCATGCTATTTAAATACAATTGCAGGAGAGGATATGCCTGTTTTTTTAATTCTCATAACCATTTCGCAAAGACAGCAATGAACAGGTTTATAACTAAGATCTAAAACAGTTTTCATTAATGTGAAATTGCGTACAACATTAAATATACGCTCTAATCTTGGTGCCCTTATTTTCTTATAAATTCAGTTAGAAATAGAAAAAAAAAGTAGCTATTTTTTATGTGAGTAAAAAGTTGCGTTTGAATACTTAATTTTCTTTTATTATAAATCTTCTTACTAGTCAATATTTCATCATGATATTTGTGTCAAACATACTTATTTTTTTAGTTTGCTGTTTATCATTAATTAATATTTGGCACTTTTTTATATAGATATTTCTCTTGTGTCTTAAAATTCCACGAAAGAAATTTTTAGGCGAGGAAAGATATTCTTATAGCGAGCTCAACCAAGAGTGAAAGAAATGTCGCAACAAAATTTGAATTAACGGAAAGACCTGAAAAATGAATTATTTAACGAAATCATTTGTAATCTGCCATTTAAATAAATTTAGCTCGTCACTAAAATAATTAGAGATTTATAAATTTGATTAATGACTCGATTAAAATTTTTCTTTGCATTTGAATATATTTAATATTTATCCAAATGTTTTTATATAATTAGTAATGCCTTGCGAAATCCAAGTTGGTTTAAAATCAATCCAAAATGTCCAGTGAATCAATACTGAAGTTGCAAATATATAGAAATTATTTAATTCTAAAATGCTTTTTTGTATCAAAATTCGAAATTTAGTATTCTATCTGCTTTACTGAATACACTTACAGTGTGAGCGTTTATTTTATTGTTAAGCATCATAGTCCAGTGGCGAGAATCGGGCAAGAATTTGGACCTTTTTCTCGCTTATGATTAATTAGGTTCATAATATCACGAAAGTTGATAAACTTTCCTGATATTATTCGTGGTTTGTTCAAATAATAATTTGATGCTAAGATTCAATAGCAAAATTTATTTTTCTTGTTGCCTTTTTTAGACATCATGCTAGCATGCATAGGAATAAATAGGCCAAAAGACAAAGTAATATTTGGCAGATACGTTGCAAAACTTTAAACAAATCTGTGATTCTGGTAATAAATTATATGCTAAATTGCCTTTATCCTGCTGCATTCGGTTTTACATTAGGTTATACTCATGAACAAATAAGACAGATTTCCCATTAAAATATTCCGCTTAATTTTTGACAGAAATATGCAATTTTGATGCAAAATCCCAGAACAAAGTTTCATTTATTTTGTTCGTTCCATCTTTGAGTGACTACGTTCACAAATATACAGACAAATATAATTTTTAAAAAAAACTCTTATCGAGTTCATCTTCATCACAATTCAATAAAATTCATCAATTATTCAAAAATAATTCATCAAATCTCAAATTTCGTTTATTCTGGCTTAGTATAAATAAATCGTATACGAGAAAGTAAAAATAACCGTTGCTGTGAAACTGAAGGTCAGAATTGATACTTGGTGTTTCTTCTTCCCTTAGCCCCAAACAGCTTACTCCTCTACCTCAAAAATCCTCATCCGATGATGCCATCTTTTGGACACTTTTTCAATGAAATGTTGCGATCTGAAAATTCTGGTATAATTGCCTGATATATATATATATACTTAAATATTTTGCAGTGTTAAAGTATTACAGAACTTCAAAATTTTCCAGTTCTGAAGCAAACTGAGATAAATAAAAATTCTGCTGGATTCTAAATCTTTTCTGATTTGGGTAGTTCTGAAATTGATTAGTTTTTAAAGACTTTTATACCACAATAATATATAAGTATGTATACAATGAATGTTAGATTATTTTAAAAAATATGAATAATAATTATCTTTTTACACAATTTTCAGTGATAATAGACAAAAATGTTGTTCTCAAGTGAAAACGACGTTTTAGAGAAAGAATTTATTATATTTCAAATAAAATAAACAAATTTATTTTTATATTAAAAATGTTTTATCAGTTTGAGAACTGTGATTCAAAAAAAATTAAGATATTTTTCTGAAAATCTAAAAATTGCCGATTTCCTTGTAAGAAATAAATATAAAGATCAAAGAAAATTGACATTTTTACAGATTTAAAATTAAATTATTCAAGATAATTATATCTTGAGATAGTCTTTACACTTTAAATATCAAATTACTAACATAGCTATTATCCGTATCCCTTTGATGGGAAAAAATCAAAAAGGAATTTTAAATATTCAAAAGGCAGCACGTTGTATTTGAAATTTCTAAAATTGACTACATCTACATCCATTAAATTCGATTATTCATTTGTATTTTCAGTCTGATTTATTGAGACTTCAGTATGAAAACAAGATCATATTAACATATTCACAATATTTCAAGCGGCTGGTTATTTGCCAAAGTAAAATAGAAATAGTTTAATTTAATGCTGAAAAGAATAGGATAGATTCTAAATTTATTATAAAATTCTTTGAAATCAGAGAAAGTGTTTTTTTTTAAATGCTGCCAAAGAAAACAATTTTTTAATTACAAAGTACCTTACATTTTTATTCTAGATGTGAAATATTTTTAATAAATAATGCATAGACAATAAATAAGGAGTTGGCCATTTTAAGAAACAGAGTGAAAATAATTTCACTTTAAAAATGTTTAATAATTTTGAAAATAATACTTCCAACTAGATAAATAAATTGAATTAATCAGAATTCTAGATATAAAGTCATAAAAGGATAACTGTATTAAATTAGGAACAATAAATATGATTCTAAACTACTCACACCACTCGATATAGATATAGCTCTGATAAAATTTGAATACGTGATGATAAAGGACAAAATTATTATTTTTTATTTATTGCAGTGGCGCTTGGAGAATTCGAAGGTTTTTAACTTAAATTGAATGAATTTTTACATGTTTACTTGATTTTAATAATAAAATATGAAATTTTCTATTTAATGATAAAATATCGTCTGTTATTCAAATTTATTTTAATTAATCCACTCATTTATATTTATTATTTTTAAGAAATTTACATTTGAGACAACTTAATGCAGGTTTCGTTTTTAATTTTGCAATAAAACTATGTAACAAATTAAATGTAAATTTTACAATTATGTATTTAAAAATATTTAAAATGGAGATATTTTGCTTTTTGATTGAATATATAACTTAATATTCTCGAGTGAAGGAAATATATTAAAATAATCTTTTAATTATTACTGAGGGCAAAAAGAATAGATGTATTTAACTAATAAAAGCAATTTAGAAATAATAATTTTATTTAATTATTTTTGCAATAATTAAGATTAACTTTGAATTAACCAAAATATATTAGAATATTTTGACGATATTTTAGATTTATATTAGTAAGAAAATCAAGAGATCACGATAAAATACGAATAAACAATTAATTTAAGTAAAAAAGCCCTTTGAATTAACGAAACTCCACAATAATAATAAATAAATATAATATTCACATTGCATATTTAAATATGAATTGTTATACCTATATGTGCAGCGAACATTCTACAATGACATCTGATATTTATAACATTAATACAAATATTTTTTATTCTAACTTCATATTTCATATGATTATTTATCTTCATACATTGAAAGCATATGCGATGAAAAATATAAAAACATGTAATAAAAAAAAGAAAAAAATTTAAAAGATAATATGAGAGTTAAAGTGAACTTGAACCGATCTTTTAGTGCTTTATTCCTTGATGGAAATCAACGATTATTTTATACTAAATAAATAACCCCTTTTTTCTACTAGAGGTAGACACTGTACATACATTCAGAAATATACATTCTACCGACTTGCTACAAATCTATACTAATATTGCAAATGTGTAAGTTTGGATGTTTGAATGTTTCTTACTTAATCACGCCAGAACGGCTGAACGGAATTGAATGAAATTTAACACAAAGGTAGATTATAAGCAAGAATAGAACACAGACTACTTTTTATTCCGGTTAATTGAGTGGTTAATTTTTTATTAATTAAAATCTAACTTTCAAGCCAAAAAGCTGAGGCCAAATCCCGCTAAATATAAGTAAAGTTGCGGGTTTTTTTTCCCAAAAGCAATCCGGTTAGGGTTAACAGAATTTTGACAGATTATTCAAACGATTCTGTTTATTTTTTTTAGTGTTTCATGTATTTAAAATCAAATGTTGTTAATTAATCTATTTTTTGAATTCCCTATGAAGTAATTTTAAATTAAAAGAAAACAAAATAAAGGAAATGAAAAAATTATAATCTGCATTGCGTTACCCTAACTGGAGTAGAAAAGCCAAACATGTGCGTTACGCAAACTGGCGTTGAAAATTCGCGCGTGATTGTTGACGACAGTGTTTTTATTTAAATTAAAAGTTTAAAAATTATGTGTATAATACTGTTGTAGCTATCTCAATCTTCATCAATAAATAAAATGGATTTGACCTGATTTTAAGGTAACACGGACTTGATTTGCTGTTTTGTTTAATTTGGGCATACAAGGTAAATAAATAATTAATAATTATTTATTTTTACGTTAGTTGAAATTTTTACGTTAGTTGAAAAAACTAACATAAAAATAATTTGATTGTTTAAAAGAAACAATAAACTTGATTGTTTTTGTTATTAAATTGTATTTATGTTATATATTTTTCTTATATGCTTATGCTTATGTATCGTTTTTAGGTTAGTTTTAATTTTTTTGATTTGTCATTCTTTGATAGTTTTTCATACTTATACATCAAAATTTCCACGCGAACGGAGGCGCGGGTAATATCTAGTAATATATATAACTTTATATAGATAATTCCTGCTATAAGCATTTTTATTGAATGCAGTTAATTCTTAAATTTAATTCTTAGTTCTCTATGATAAAATGAAAGTTCTCTATGAAAGAAAATTTAATTCTTAGTTCTCTATGATAAAATTCTCTAAAATAAAACAGATATAATTTGGAAAAAATATAAAAATTATATAATATAAAACAGATATACTGTAAAACCAGTTTTGAAATTTTTAGTGTTATTTTTTAATTAAAAAAATTATTTACATTAATTAGTGACTAGTCAAATTGACCGGTAGTACCATCACCCACATGATTTTATGAGTTTTTATATTACATACATGTAATTAATCTTTCATTATTAATTTCCAGTTTCCTTTGATTATTCTGCTAAATACTTGTAATCTAATCTACTATCTTTCAATACAAAAGGTCATATAAACCGGCCGAAAAATTAATTTGGTGTTAAAACTACATATCGAATTTCCTTAACGTGGCTTCCTGCATTTATGTATTGCTACACAAATATATAAATTGTCTGAGAGTTTCCCATATTAACGGATTTGGTCAATTATTTGACACGTATATGCAGTTTTGATAATATAACCATAAACATGATTTCATCTGTATATCCATTGATTTTTTTTAAATAACGCATTAACATAGGCATGGACAGACAAACTTTCCGTTGACAAATTAGATATCAAAAATCTTAATGTGGAAACCAAATACAAAATTCAGTTCGTTTATTTTGTTACATTTCTTACGATTTCTCATTTACGAAGAATGCAAAAGAAAATTTGTTACAGAAGCGAATCTGTTAAATGGAAGATTTTACTGCATTTACATGCCAGTCTGTGCATGTAAATGCAGTAAAATTGATGAAATTTAGTATGTGATTTTGTGATCACAGCCATAGCTCCATGTCGAATTTTAGTACCAATTGAACGGAAGAAAGGCGTCTAAAAATTAAAGTCGTACGATAGATTTAGTTAAAGTGTTACATTTACGCCAAAGATCTATGTTTCGTAACCATTTTCTGCCATTGCCATACAAGGCATTAGCAGCCTATTTCGTGATGTGAAGGAGGGATAAGACATTAATTGGTGAGTACGGGAGAAAATTTAGAGGAGACCACTTCGTTTGGTTTAATGGTCTGTAGCTTTCATGGGTGTTTTTATTTGTAGTTGTTAATAGCAATTGATTTTTTAATCAAAATTTTCGTCTGAATACATTTAAAAATATATTTACTTACTTTTTTCGAAGAGTGATCTACCTCTATTTTTTTTTAAAAATTAAAAACCTTTTTTTATAGTAAACCGAATTCGTGTTTGTTAAGGAAAAAAAAGTGAACCAAAATTCATATACTATTAATAAGAGAAAGGATGGAAAAAAGTGAGAAACAAAGAAAAACTTGGGATAGGGGTGAAAAAAATGATCAATTGTCAGCACTTCAAAACGGAACTGATCACTTTGCAGCTCCGATATTGATTAATTCAAAAAGAAAAAATATATTGTTTTTAATTTTGAAATCAATCAATTAGTTGTATAAACAGTAAACTTTCATGGGCTGCAAGAGGACTAATCCAAACCTATGTAACTCTTGCTTGATGATTTATTGTTTTCTTTAATGATAGTGTCTATCTATATTTTTTCATTGATTATCGTATTTTCCATTTAAACAAGTAAGCACTCAGCATAGAACTTAAAAAGAAAAAAAAGTAAATAAATTATATAAAAACATTAAATAAAAATTTTTTTAATAATTTCAGACAGTGTTGCAGCTTTAATAGGTGAGCATTCAGAGAAAGTAATATTGAAATACTTTATGAAATTTGCTATATGAATTAAGGGAACAGAAATGAAAATTTCCATTACTTGCGGATATGTATTATAATGATTTTTATTTTGCGGTTCTATAGAAGGAGATGGTTCCAATATATTTATTACAAATACACTCGATCATGAAATTTCAGGTGCATATTTAATATATTTTTATTGCATAAAATCCTTCAAAAAATGAGTATTAAAAAAGTCAATTTTAATAGTTCATTAAAATGTAGTAAACAATTTTTTAATCAAAAAATTTGAAAATAAAATGAAAAGCGAAAACTATATGATACAGATACTCCAAAATGGTTTGTAATATATTTAATACTAAATGAATATTGAATATCTTTTTATTTGATATTAATTCTTAATAAAATTGTTTTCAACGAAAACTTCCCTTCTACATTTTCGAACACTAATAAAAAGGTGTTTTTCAAAACTTTCCATTTCGTCTTTATTAATTTCCAGTATTTAAATATATTTCATAATTCTTTATTTAATATATGCACTGAAGTGACAAAAGTCATGGGATAGCAATATGCAAATATACAGATGACTTTAGTATCGCAGCGAAAAAGTATAAATGCGCAGTTCGTTTTCCAGAGCTTTCATTTGTGTTCAAGTTATTTATGTGAACAGGTTTTTCGTGATTTATGGCAGCACGACGAGAATTAATAGACTTTGAACGTGGAATGTTAGTTGGAAATAGACGCATGGGTCATTCCATTGCGGATATCGTTAGTGAATTCAACATTCCGAGATCCACAGTATCAAGAGTGTGCCGAGAGTATGAAATTTCAGGCATCCCATCCCATCATGGACAGCGCAGTGGGCGACCACCTGCACTTAACGACCGAGACCGCCGACGTCTGTGTAGAATGGTCAATGTTAATAGACACGCAACACTTCGTCAAATAACTGCAGGAATCAATGTGGGACGTACGAGGGACGTGTCCGATAGGACTGTGCGGCGAAATTTGTCTTCCTTGGACTATGACAGCTGAAGACCGACTCGAGTGCCTTTACTGACAGCACGACATCCCCTGCAGCGACTCTCCTGGGCTCGTGAGCATATCGACTGGTCTCTAGACCAGTGGAAAACCGTGGCGTGGTCAGATGAGTCACGATTTCAGTTGTTACGAGCTGATGGTAGAGTTCGAGTGTGGCGCAGACCCCACGAAGCCATGGACCCAAACTGTCAGCAAGGCACTGTTCAAGCTGGTGGTGGCTGCATAATGGTGTGGGCTGTTTTTACATGGCATGGACTCGGTCCTCTGGTGCAACTGAACCGATCATTGACTGGAAATGGTTATGTTCAGCTGCTTGCAGATCACTTGCAGCCACTCATGGACTTCACGTACCCACACAACGATGGGATTTTTATGGATGACAATGCGCCATGTCACCGGGCCAGAACTGTTCGCGATTGGTTTGAAGAACATTCCGGATAATTTCAGCGCATGATCTGGCCACCTAGATCGCCCGATATGAATCCCATCGAGCATTTATGGGACATCATCGAAAGGTCCGTTCGTGCCCAAACTCCTGCACCATCCACACTTTCACAATTATGGACGTCTATACAGACAGCATGGCTCAATATTCCTGCAGAGGACTTCCAACGACTTGTGGACTCCATGACACGTCGAGTTGTTGCGCTTCGCCGGGCAAAAAGAGGACCGACACGATATTAACAGTCATCCCATGACTTTTGTCACTTCAGAGTATAATATCACGTACCAATGTTCACCATTTGATTTCCACATGCTCCAACTTATTTGGAATAAGAACTAAACAAAATGTAAATTGTCGAATGATAATGAAAATATTAAAATACTCTATTGTCAACAGGACACACAATTGTACAGAATTTTTGTATCTCGGCAAGACAAAAAGGAATGAAATATTAATTATAAAATTTCTCAAACTCATTTTTATTAATTTGGAGAATAAAATAAGTTCAAATAAAATTTTGCAGAAATATTGCTTTTCTTCGAAAAATTTCATTTGAAAATTAAATTAAATTTGAAAAAGAACATTTTATTTAATATAAATTACATATGAATTATTCAAAATAGGATGCATCATTTAACATTGTTGATTTTGTTTTTAGATTATAAACAATCTGAACATTAATACATTATTTCCTTTTTAGCTATTAAAATACTTACAGGCAGGAATATGTTGTGTATATATTCAACTTTTCCTGGTACATTTCGAAAATATTCTAATTTTACTATCTAAGCTCTGCACAGTTTCTTTGCGATATTTGAATAACTATGGCTAAGCATACTCTTCAATGTACGTCAATACTCATTTTTTCTTTCACTTATTTATCTTAAAACTGAAAATTTGATTACTCTTCACCTTTCCGTTTAGAAGTCTTGTGGTAATCGATCGTTTTAATGGAACAGGTGAACTGTTGCACTGTTTAGTTATATTTATGCCCCGTTTCGAAGCAACGCTAGAGCTAATTTGGTACAAACCTTGAAATTTTGTATCGTAGTTCAATTACTAGGACGATACCTGAAACGGCAACGCCCCCTTCTCTTCAATTTTCCACATCATTGGAAGATATTTGTTCTTTAGTTCAGATACCAATACCTAATTACCAGGTTATCCTGGCCTCGTGGTCATTTGTGTGTGAGGCTTTAGAATTGTCTTATCATAATTTTGTGTTGTGACGTTAATATGTGACTATCAACGAATTTCACACGACTTTTTTTTAATACAGAGTCGAATATTTACAAAAATATTTACTTCAGGTTTATGAAAAAAATTAAGTTGATAGAGTATCCTTTCTTTAAATTTTTCATGTTTTCCACACTAACAGTAGAATGCTCGAATACGACTAATTTAGCAAGCTCAAAAATTTGCCAATAAGTTGGATCATTAGTAGAGCTTAAGCATGAACCTACGCCCTAAAACCGAGGTTCTTCTATCAAGTCACCGCTGATTGATAGCCGTTATAAGCAACCAAAGATGAGTTTTGTTCATTTTACTTAATCCGTTATTAGTTCAGTATAGTTATATTAATGTCCTGTTTCAAAGAAACTCAAAGATAATTTGGGACGAACTTCGTAATTTGATTCCTGGTCAAAGGACGAGAACAGCTCTGTCTCCAAATTTCCACCTAACTCCTGAAGGATAACATTTGACCCGTGCCGAATTTAGCGTGCATCAACGGAATTGGCCTTCTTACCTGGTACACTCCACTTTTGAAGTCCGAATCTTGTCTTGAGGTCACCACGTCCAAGATATTAGTTCGTGTATTTACATTACAAAATATTCATACTTCTTTTTATATGTATGACAAAATTTCAGGTTTGGGGCTTAGTAGTAAGATGTATCGGTTTTAATGCCAAAGGTTTAAATTCGATACCCCTTTTTACAGAAGAAACTCTGTGAAAGTTTTCCTGGTGTGTGTTAAATTTGTTTATGGAAAATTTCTCTCCCTGGATGTATGTTGAAGATTGGAGAAGGGGCGTCTCTTCAAGATAGGCAGAAAAAATTCATCGAATCTTGGTTCAAGGCTACTTATGCAGTCTCCAAATCCCTTGGAGATTCTTTTAGATGGAATGCAAATATAGCTAATTGTAATAAAAATATAGTTAAAATAACCAAACTTCCAGGTTTAGATTTTTCTTCAAGACATATTAAAAATTTAAGAAACTCTGATTGAATTTTTGAAAAAAAAATCCTGTGTGCATATAAAAGACAGCGTTTTAAACTATATTAAGCTTTAATATTGCAGAATGATGTTATTTCTTTTGTTGTATCAATAATATAGGTAGAAATGTTCAATTAACTAAATCTATAAGGCAAGACTAAAAGCATTCTTTTTTACAGTGCTGAAAAGATGAAAATTATTTTTTCACAAAATATAGACATCAAAATTAAATTTTGCAAGCATGTAGGGCTAATAAAATTACTCTCAACAAAGTGGATTCTTAACCACATTTATCACGTATTTTAATTTTTTATGGTTTAGAGATCCCTCTATTTTGCTAATATTGAATTTAGCTTAATTTTTGATAGTACAGTTTTAGGTGCATCATGCTTTAACGATTTTGATTTGATGTCCATATTTTTGGAAAAAAGATGTTCTACTCTTTAGCTCTCCAATGAACACACGTTTTAATTTTTTTTTATAAAAACCCGTGGTCGTCAATTCAGAAAAAGTTTTTAAAACTCTTTAATCTCCCTTAAAGGAACATTAAAAGGGAGATAAACAATAAAAAGGTAGAAGTGAAAAGTAAAATACTTAATAACAAATGTCTGATTTTTTTCTGAAAAAAGTAAGGCAACAACTTATTACAGAAATTTACTGTTAATCGAATTCTAAATGTTTGTTTTACCGTCTACTCTAAATAGAAACTATTCAAAACCATTTTCGTGGGAATTTCTCCCCTTTTCGGTCATTTTGCTGATTATCTCCGAATCGTTGTTTACAGAATTACTGAATATTTTTTGAAGTATTTCTCCTTTTTAGAGTTTATGGGCTGTCGTTGATTCCACTACATCGTTACTCTTCATGGACTTATATGGCCTCAGCCATTAGACTGAACGCTATGAGTTTCATATATATGATTCCTTTTCTGCTGTTTAAAGTCTGTAATATTGCTTCCATGTGTAATTAGTTTCATGATTAAGAAGAGAGTTTTAGAAATATTTTATAAAGGCTTTTGGATCAATGTCAGGCCTATGATAACCAGTGGAAAACCTTTTTTAGTATGTGTGATCTGAAGCACCGAAAGATGGCTGATATGAGTGTAAGGTTATATGAGCACCCATTAGACTGAATACAATGATTTCCATTTATGAGATTTATTTCTTGCTGTTGCCTGCAACTTGGCATAGGGGTAGAGTGTCTTTATTGTGATTTGGGGGTCCCGGTTGTCCTATCTGTGAGATGTATGAATATACCCTCTGTAAAAACGGGCTGTGAAAGCGAATGTGTGTTTGTGCGTGTTTCTTCTTCATATGAGCTAAACGTCAGAGCCTGCTCTCAGGGGTCTTTACCCTCAGAAGCTACTGCACCCCTTTCCATGGTAACGTGGATACGACATCATCATCATCATTTCTTGATATTATGAGCCTGTAATATTGCTTCCATGTGCAGTTAGTTTCATGGTAAGGAAAAAAGGTTCCGAGATATTTAAATGGCTGCTGAATCTGTGTCAGGTTTATGATTCTCAGTGGAATACTTGGTGACCATTTGAAAACTTGTAATTGTGTTGAATGCGGACTTTTAACAATTATTTTAGATTTCCAATCAACTAAAAGACTTTTTACTTCATTTTGTATTCTTTTAATAGCCCTGAAAAGTTAGTATATTCCTTTGTGGACACCCTAAAATCTCATATTTATAAGAGAACAAGAATACCCTCTGCATTAATAATATAGTGTAGATGTTTGAAATGGCATGTTAAAATGGCCCTTAATCTACTACTGGATAGAAATTCGGAGAAAAATAGAGATAAATCTATTTTGCGACATTTCGAAATCCAATATCTGAAATCTTACTTTGGAAATCACTCACAAATTTCTTCTTGGGGAATTTCAGAATTTCTAATCCAATATCTGTGGTTATTTTCTGTTGAAAATTGCTTACCAAACTCTTTCTTAATAATTTATAACTGGTAAAGCATTTTCCGATCCATTAAGGAGCAATTTATTCCATTGCAAATATATTGGACTTTTGTATACTTGTTTGTTTTTAGCGCATTAATAGGGTTTTTGGATGTTAAAAATCGTTTCTGGAACAAAAAAAGGCTCAATAAGTTGAATAAACACAAAGGAACCGAATTTGAATTGCATGACTAAAATCAAAATGCGTGCGTACGAATCAGAAAATTGCTTCCTTTCCTTTTTTTAAGAGCCAGATTTCCATTTGGCTTTTATAGTATGAAATAAATGTTGTGTTAAAGGGTTAAAAGTAGCGCACTTTATTCAATGAACTAGGCACAAATTTTTCTTTGAAATTAAGGAACATTATGGGAAAAGAGGAGGCTATTTAATGCGTCTCCATGGGTTTTTTCTCCAAGTTTTAAATTATAACCCATTTATCATCGAAGAGAGTATTGCTATTTTCCTTTCTCAAAGTTTTCTAATTTTTATGTTACACGTTAGATTCATTGATTAGAAAATACAATACCACAACAAGAAGTCGCTATGCTGCAGAACAGAGTTGTGATGGCAAACAGCCCCGCCTTCTATTTACCATCAATCAAGGAACAAACAGTTTGCAGAAACTTTATTCATTTGTGATGAATCAATATTAGAGGACACTATTGGAATATCTTTCAAAGTTATAAACAACAAAATCTTTTTCCTTTAAAAAAAGGCTATATTTATTACTTATATATACTTATATAAATATTTCTCTGTTTCTTTAAAAAATATCATTTCTATTGACTTATATAAACAATGGAATGCTTTATCTGTCTCTCTGTAAAAAGACATATTTTTTATTTTTATATAAAAAAGGAATTTTTCTCTTTGTGAATTTAGATAAATTCATACTTTTAGTCTTTATATTAACAAGAGATTTCTCTATATGTCTCTCTTTTTAAAATACTATATTTTTTAAATATTTATACAAACAATGATTTTTCTTTATGTTTGTTTTTATAAAAGATTATTATATGAATGGAGAATAAGTAAATGTTAATTTATTATTATCTTATTTTCGCTTTACAACTATTAGGACTGTCAAAACTTATACAGATTGTGTAAATTTTAGTATTGGTTCATTGGCTAATGTATAAACTGTTAGAATCAGGCTTATTAATTTAGATAGGAAAATAGTCTAAATAACATGGAAAAAATATATTTCGTGTTTTTTCGTTTTTTAATCAATAAACCTACTGTTGGAACGAAATATGCGAAATTAAATTTTCATATGGTCCATCAGCCCTATTAGTTATTTTTCTTTAGTCGGCGTCCTGGCGTAGGATTAGCCCGTCTTGGGCGTGATGGGTTCGAATCCCGGTTCGGATGTGGTTCTTTTTCCTCTATTCTGTCTGCGAGATGTGTGAATGGACCCTTCTGTAAAAAAGAGTTGTGCAAGTGAATGAGTGATGATTGAGTGGTAAAGTCGTACTCTTGGGCCTAGTTGGCGCTTCTAAAACACGAGGTGCACCCTATCAGCTTAAATCGCTGTCTTCGTAACAGCGGGCTTGTCCAATGGCAAGTCCCATAAGAAACAACAACATTTTTTTAAAAATATTGCCGGAAGTCCCAATCTTCGAAATCCGATTCCACTAAATATCCGTGTATGTGAGCTTCGAGAACTGTTTTTAGGTGCTAAGCATCTTCCCATTGACATTTCCCTAAATTTGGAGAGGGGTATACTATATCAGGTGACGCCTTTGCCATCTGATTGAATTCAAAATTACGAGGTCATTTCCAAATAATTCTATTATTGATTCAAATGGGACGTTAATATCACTAAACTAGAATTTCCTAGAAACTCTAAGCCCTCAGGAGCTCACCTTCTTTAGATGAGTACTGCCTTCCCAACCCCGAGGCAGCCGGGGATCTTTACTCCCTTCATGTTCACTCTCCCCTGCACCTTCTGTTTGATTGAGCCCTTCATCCCTTGACGGCAAGTGAGGGACCCCTCCACGAGAAGCTGTCGCCGCTCTGTTTGCTTTTTGCTTCCCATGGACAACCAAAATTCCCACTTTTAGCCGTGAGGGGCTACTCATTAAACGGGTGGCGTACTGTCAATTCCCGGTACATAAATTCGGCTGGTAACCTTACCAATTGGTTAGCTTGCTAGGGTGAAGTGAAAGGGTCATTCTCTTGTGCCTGGCGTTAAGGGTGGTCAACGTTCCAGGAGGTGACTCTGAGCGTATAGGCTTCGGCTAGCACCAAGGTAAGTGCTGAGGTTGGTTGTTCCAGAGCCAGTAACTACCTTCCCTTGTTGGACTCCATGGTGTTCAGTGCTGTCGGTGTCCAAATTACACTTGTTTCTTTGCATGGGATCTTTTGAAAAATTTTCTGGTGAGGAAGTTCTGGAATTGGAGAGTTATAATATAGACTGCTTAAGTAAATTTGTAAGATAACTAATTCTGACTCCAACTGATAAATCTAGAAATTTGTTTTCGTTTTCTTCTTTCGCTATACATAAAGGGATTACTGGTATTGAAAGAGAATAAAATCTGTTAAAAAGCTAAAATCTGGAGATTTCCTTATAAAAACTTTGCCACCATCTGAAACAAAATCATTTCTCAACACAAAAATCTTACTTGATATCCATATCTCTGTTACTTCTCATAAAAGTTTGAACCCTGTTCTAGGAGTAATATCTGAACCTGACCTTGAATACATCAGATTCTGATATCCTTGAGGGTTTCTCTGATCAAGGCGTAATTCGTGTTCGCCGCATTACTATAAGAAAAGAAACTGAGTTTCAGTTCACTATTCACATAATTTTAACTTTCAATAAAACCCAATTACCGAAGTCAATTAAGGCAGGATACTTGCATTTTTGATTCCGCCCTTTCATACCAAATCCAATTAGATGCTACCTCAAAGTGCCACCGGTTTGGACGAGGACTGCTTGTAGAGGAAATATGGTGTGCGCTAGATGTGTGCCAATTGTTCATTCTATTACTGATTGTCAACTAGAGCCTGTTGTGCGAATTGTGCACGGCCTCATGAATCCAGCTCATAAAACTGCCCGAATTGGAAACTAGAAAGTGAAATTCAGAAAGTGAAATTAATGAAAAACATACCCTGCGCGGAAGCACGTAAATTGTTTCTGCAAACAGCTGTTCCATCCTTTGCAAAAATAGTTCAAAAAAAGAAATCTATTGACACCGTAGAAAAATTTACACAGACATATTAAAATACTAACTGATGATAAGATATGCAACGTAACACGACCTCCGAAAAAGAAAATAGCTCAACAGGATACCAGTATCCATTCTAATGGAAATTTAGCAAATTCCAAGAATACAGATTTCCATACACATCTTAGAGCCACGAATGAAACTAATGTACAAGAAACAATGCAATCGACAGCTTATAACTCACTGTCAGAATCGATGTTGACAGATAGTTTGCTTCCTGTTATTCAAGACACAGCAGAATCCGGAAATTGTATTGATTACGATTTAGAAGAATCTATAGACCAAGATTTTATAGATGATCACCATCTAAGGCAGCCGTCTACCTGTAGAACAGCTGCTAATTCAAAATTTTATCCTGCTCTTAAATCGAAGTTTATGAAAAAGAAGAAAAAAAAAGCTGATATTTTGTTCAGAATTTATTTTTATTTTTATATATTCACATTTGTCGAGTGAAGTTTTTCTGTCTCTTGTTGACTTTTATGATGATGCTTTTTAATATTTGTACCACGTATTTTATATTCCTGAACATTTTTAAAATTTTCATTATTTTGTGATACTATCAATCTTGTATTTGATTATATATCGAATTTTAAATTACGATGCTTATGTATTGTACTCTTTATTTCAACTACACCATACGTTTGACGCAGTATGATCAAAAATGGTTTTTGCGCCAATAAAAATCACATTCACTCACTCACTCTCTAGAAACGCTGAAGTTTAAACACTTGTGTCTCTAAAATTGGTGAGTTATAAAACTTTTATTCATTACGTCATGCTAATCAATGGCCATCTAAACGATTCAATGTCAGTTTATTGGCGGATCTTCTTTGAGGCAGACTATTGAAATGATTTATCTCCTAAAATGGTGATACTCAAAGCCTCATAACTCGATGAAGGTTGGGTACAGATGAGTGGAACTTCTTTTTTGTAAAGTTTTATTGTATTTGCATTGATAAATTTTAGTGTATACATCATTATATAGTTTAGTGCAGCATTTAAAAAAAGATTTTTCAGATCATTGGGGTAGCTTGGTTTAACGCTTTTTGAAAGAAATTAGCTGCCCATTTTGTTGCTACATGAAAATTATTTCCAGCCAGATCTCGTGATTCGAGAACGCTGTCAGGTGACAAAAATACATATTTGCCAGTATCCCTTCTCCAAATTTTTCTGAATATTAATTGGAAAACGTTTGACATTCACAGATTTAATGTACAAATTCAATCTCAAAGTCAAGACTCAACAACCATCGATCAGCGATCTACTGACTGGTCTATTGACCCACTAACATTACATGCCGCTTGTATATGCAAGATAACATTTTGCTGCAAACAATGTTAAGGAAGCTAATTTTCAAAAAAAAAATATTTGTAATTAATTGTATTAACTAAACACGATCTTCATATCCAGCCCTATTGCTAGAATTGCTTGCACCAGTTATTGGAGATTTATTAAGCTCTTGCTGATTATGTGTATTTTGATAGACCATGATATAACCAGATTCATAATATTTTAATTTTTTTCAGAGTTTTATTTGCCAAAAGCTTGTCTTTTGATGAAGTTATTCCTGTTGATTACGACAATCATTCACCGCCAAAGCCGAATAAAGGTAAAAAAAATGTGATTCATTCATTTTGAAAATCATCAATTTTTAAAGTGCAATCCTCAATCATACAATCTTTCGCTATCGTGATTCAAACACAATTAACTGAAAGAAGAATGTGAAGTAAGCACAGTTGAATGTTATAGGACTTCCCAAATGTACATTAATACTTTCATGTTTGGTTAAATATAAAAAGTATATATTTCTTTATTAAAATTAGTTATAATAGTATTTACATACTTGCCTAATTTCAGTAAAATAGTAAACATTTGCCAATAATATAGTTTGTAAGAACAAACAAGAGAAGAAAGGCAAACAAAATATGGACTTAACGTATGCACATACATTTGCAACCGAACTTTTTAAGACTTTCGTGACAAAAGGGTTCGAGGAGTTTCTCTTATTTGTCTTTTACTCGAAGATGAGCAACGCCTTTTTGTCCAGTTGAAATGGATAACGAGAAATCACTTCTTCAATATACAAAGCAAACAGTGCAATAATCAATACTTATTCTTATAGTACAAGATCATTCAAAAGTCCTATGTATTTCTTACATAGATAGAAAAAAGTGTTTAAAGGGATATGATTAAGGAGTAATATCGCTTTATGTATTGGATAAAAAGTTAGTTTTAACAAAAAGCATTCGTATTTATGATTTACTCATGAACTGTGCTATCTACTTTATTCATAACATTCGATGTCTCATGCGAGCTAAAGGTATATAAAATATATTTTGTTGGTTATTTATTAAATTACCAAATATCCCTCTGCAATAGCCACTCCCATACCCTCTCATGAAGAAACATCTTTACCATGATATCCTCCCCCTGGGAAGCACTTCGAAATGAGGATAAGAAGCCTCCGGCATGGTGTTTGCTTCTCGCCACCCGGGAGGGAATCTGGCTCCTCCTGTCGATGGTGGTATGTACTTCCTTAGAGAAGGGTTGTAACATGGCCGGTGATGACCCTTAGGATTCAGCCACAGTTCTCGCCAGTGTTGCTGCTGCGGAGGTACGGCATTCAATTATTTTGTCCTTGTGCCTTCGGAGGGGTCGGATATTCAGTGCTATGACTTTCTATTATCTTCAGAAATTGGGGCAAAAACCCTGGCATAATCAGATCTCCAAAAAATTATAGTTTATTCCCACTAATATAACTTGGTAACGTGTTCTCCTGACACGAGAGCTCAATTTCAAAATGATTCGACCGTATCGGCCACACTCGTTTTACGAATACTTTTGTTTGATGAATGGTGTCCTAAATTCATTAACCTGTCTTATTTTTTAATTTTCTGTATAATATGTGAATGTCCAATTTTCAATCATCAACGATTACAGATGATCATTTTTCATGCATCATCACCAAATATTGTGATATGGTGGGGAAAATCCCCCACCATAGATAAAAATGTCTACATTCTTATTAACAATTTGTTTTTATTAAATTATTTAAATATAATGAATTTATTTTGTTAAATATCAAAAAGTTAATTTTCAGGAGAAAATTAATTTTTCTATCCTTGTATATTTCATTTCATTCAATGATTTGGGCAAGAGGAAATATCTATCCCGTCACCATGAAACCAAAATACATTTATTCCCTCATAGAAAACAATGAAAGGTATTTTCATTTTAAAAACTCTGGAAAAATAATATTTTTGAAATCTTTACATTTAAAAAATTCTGGGTAAATGGATGATTAATAATAGCTTGGTTATAATGATTTTACTCGAAAGAGATTGGAAGTAAGCAAAGTGAACTAGTGCAAACAACATCCAAAGCTAATATTCTTTAGTAAAAAGTAACGTCATCAGCTTGGTTCGCACTGCGAACGGATGATCTATTTGCCTTTTCGCCTTGTAACCAAACAATCAATTCAGATGTACACACTGAACAACAAAATAACTAAAGTAAAGAAAATGAAAACCATTCGTAAAGTTTTCTTTTCATCACAGAATAATTCCAAATTCAGGACCTCTAGGATACTCTGTCAGTTAAATGGGTATACGCGGAAAGTTTATTAAAAAAAGTTTAAACATTCAGTTCATAATGTACTATTACTTTAAATGTACAATACCACATTGCAACTAGGAAAAAAAGTGACGAAATTTTGTGACGTAAAGGAGTTAATAAAATTTGATGTAAAGTTAAAATTGCTTAGATAATTGATTGATCGGAGATATCGATGAAACAAGTATCGATAAGTCTGGAGATCAATTTTCATTATCTTGGAGTTTCCAGTTTTGATTTTGTACATATTGTTTCTCAGCATGCTGTTCCATAAAATTGGTTCAAGGTCAAGGGCAGATTTGAAGGTGACTCACTCAAAGGTTAGTCACTATGGTTTAAAGACTATGGTGACAGGGCACTGAAGTGTGCCGCCCACGTGAAGAGGGTATTTTGTCCGACCATGACATTGACAGGTTAGGAATGGTACTTCGGCAAAATCATTAGAAAAGGCAGTAATATATGTTTGCATAAGAGTCTTGACTTTGCTCTTAAAGATTACCATTTATTTCTCCTATGTAAACATTTTTAGATTAGTCAAAGTTCCAATCAGGATCATGATATCGAATCACATTTCGGTACGGTTTTTTTTTGTGTGTGTGTGATTAAATCTCAAAAGTTTTATGAACGCGAAACTATGATATTACTTGAAAGATAGTAAAATGTCACTGACAAAGATGGAAAATAAGAAATGAATTATATTATTTCATTCTTTTAAAAAAGTAATATTTTGTTTTTGTTTTTTTTAAAATGTGCAATTAGCTTATTGTTAAACCAATAAAAATCAGATTTTGTATAATTTTATATGCATGAATGCACATCAAAAAATGAAGTAGATTTTTTGGAAAAAACGCAATTAAAAATTGCTTGTTGATACTCTCTTGGAGTTTAAATAACACTAAAACATATTTTCATTGCTCAACTATTAGAAATTGAAATTTTTAGACAGTGTTTTGCTGAAATGTCAAAAAAAAAATATTTCAAAATAAACAATTCAAAATTATATGCAATTTAGATGGAGAATGCATAATAATGAGATGTGGATTAATAAAGTTGTTAATTTTTAAACAGATGCAAGCAATATACTCGAAGTTTTCGTGTTAAAACAAAATTCCACTTTTAATTACACTACGTCAAATACTGGCTGTATAAAAACAAATCCCACAACATTCGAAATGCGAAAAACATTACAGCTGTATCATGTCACTTAAAGCGATGGGTGGAACTACAAGGTTTCTTTTAGCTTATAATTTAGCAAATTATTATAATTTAGTTTAGTATTCAAAAATACTTGAGGGTAGAAATAATTGTACTCTTGTAATTAAAAAAAAAGAAAATGCAGCTTTTCGTAAAATTATGCAATCAATACACCTGAGAAAGTATTAGCCAGCTGTTTATAAAAAAAACTCGTTAATAATATGGATAAAGAATAGTCGAGTGTTTGACATTTGTTTTGGCGAAAAAACAGTGACGACAGAAAATCTGCATTTTCATCAGCTTAATATTACAAAAATAATAGAAGTACAGTGCAATTATAGTTAATGATTTTTGAGCTAAAAATTTGTATTCTGTTTGATGATATCGTCAATAAGTCTTCTTTTTTCTTTCAAAATAATATTTATCGTTGCACAGAGATTTCTAGCTCTAACTATTTTTTGACAATTATTATTTATGTAATTTATTAAACGTATGTTCTTTCATTATCTGAATTTTCAAACATATTTTTATCATCAGCTTGGCTTTTCGTTAGCCAAATTAACCGTTCCAACAATTCTGGCTCTTTTAACTATTGAAAAATGCAATTTATCAATTTTTTTACCAAGTTATTCTCATAATACTATTGGAAACTCTCATGTCTTTGCTTGAAAAGCGCGTATCAAACTATTATATCAAAATTTTGCGTTCTTTTGATAAAATTTTGCGTTCTTTTTGTGTTCGGAGGGAAGATTCGTATTTTAACAGATATATTCACAACATAGTATTTTCATAATACACATTTGGAAAAACAATTTTGCAATATTATCTTTTACAGTTTTACAGTTGTATTAATTTCTATACCTGTACAAGGAAAAAATACTTATAAAGCGAAACTTTCAGGTTCATATGCAATTCTTGTTGCATCAGTACTGGTTATGCATGACTTTCAGTTAGAGAATTCCATTATTTCTGTTCCAGAAAGCTAGTTTATACTCCATAGATAATTTTTTAAGTACACATATGAGATTAGGAGAAATATATTTTGAGATATTTCAAAAGCACCTCAAAAAGTTCAGAGAATTTTCTTCTTTCATTATTGGTGTAATGAACATAATCCCAAAAATACGTACAGTTCTTTGAAATTCCTAGAAAATATTGTTTCCATGCTTCTCAACATCGATTGGAGCGTACTGAAGTTTTTGCCAATAAGCTAAAAATTATTTTCACATTTATTTTCAGTCTAATATTTCTTCTATTGAGTTATATGTTAAATAGTGTTTGTTCTTTTGCTTTAAATGGATTTTCTTTTTAAATAAAAACTTATCCCAAATTAAATAATCTATACTAAAATTAGAGTTAATATTTTCCTTATCAAAATAAAAATCAAAACTTTTGCATGCAAATCATAAAAAAGATTTAAAATATTAGCTTACCAATATGAATTTCTCCCATAAATTTGACTTCAGATAACATTGCAGCTTGAATTTTACAGAGCGGAAATCAATTTTTTCAGGAAAATAAATAACTTTACTTATGTTTTCATCTTTATAAAGGCTACCTATTCTTCATAAAAGCACTATATTTGTCCATCAGTGCTGAAGTTAATTGAGGCAAAACAATTTCTGGTTGAGAAATCTGAATTGGAGAAAAAAAGCTTATGGATTTTACCTTTGTTGTGCTTTTTTTAACCAGTGTTAGTCACCAATAGAGAAGTGATTCCTCCTTTCTGTGTGGAGGTTACTAGAGGTTTTCCTTAGAATGAAAAGAATGTGAGTCGTTTAACTTAAAACTCCACCAACAACATAATTTGCTCCTATATACTGTAGCTCAAGTCAGAATTCTACCTCAGGTACAGCCTTATCTACCTCATGGCACCTCGTCTGTCCAAATGGTTTACTACTATAACTAGAATTCTCTGGTATTGCTTATGTACTCTGGGTTATATTGACCGATTGAAGATAGTACTTTTCCCCCTTATTGTTACATCTTTCCCTGTGGGCTTGACTAGATAAGCTGAAGAGCCAACAATAATAAACACTGTTGTTTTACTGCTGTGGACAAAATTAAATACCAATTAACATAGCATAAATAATTCTTGGAATGTTTCTTAATGAGACCCGAAGCATGCATGAAAATTTTGAGAGTCTATCGTTTCAAATACTAAATTCTTTGTCTTCCTAAATTTTTGTAATATTATATTTATAAATTTACTCAATAAAATTTGATATTTTGAGTTTAATTTATCTCTTTATCCTGAAATTATTCAGTTTCTCAAATGATCCTTAATAATGACATACAGGTGAGAAGCGAAAGAAAAATAAAGGTCTCCTTAGAACTAGCAGGAGCAGTTTCCGAAGCTTCCTCGCACTATCTCCTATGAAGGTCTTATACCCCTACATCCTCATAAAATTGAGAACCTAGGATAAGGCCACGAATGCCTTCCATCGTATTAGTGAATGATAGTTTCGAAATATAGATCAATTCGTGAATCTAGCATTTTTACTTATCCTATTGTAAGAATATGTATTTTGGATGCTTTTTTCTAGGCCGATTGACATCAAAACTTGATACAGAAATAGAACTGTAATCATAAAATATCATACTGAATATATCTGATTAATTTTAGTTTTTAGTTTAGTTTAGTTATATTAACGTCCCGTTTAAAGCAACACGAGGGCTATTTTGGGACGGACCTCGTAATTTTGAGCCACGGTCAGATGACGAGGACGACACCTGAACTGGCACCCCCCTCTCCACACCACGCCACACCAGCGGGAGGACATTTGGCCCTACAGATTTAACGTGCAACAGACCTCCTCACACGACGGTTCTTCGGTGGAATCGAGTCCTGAACCTGAAACCCCCCGGTTCCGAAGCCGAGAGTTTACCACCGGGCCACCGCGGCCCTATATTTGATTAATGTCATTTCGTTTAAGATTTTGTGTTTACAAAAGTCCGAAAATATAGACTAACAAACGGTCTGTTGTTTCATGGATTTAGTTCAAAATTTGCTAAGTACCTCCGCATTAGATGCTAAACCTGTGTACCAAATCTTATCTCCCCAGTTCTTTTCACTTTATAGTTCTTGAGTTCCCTTTTACTCGAACAGCCAGACATACAGATTTCCTGTGAATTGATTTCATTTACAATTTGATAGACACCTACAAATTTAATATTAATTCAATGTTTAGAGTTAGTTGTTTCAAGAATTTGGCTCCAAATTGATTAAGTACCTACTCTTTAGATGCTAAACCTATGTACCAAATCTTATCTATCTAGCTCTTTGCGCTTTGACTTTTGTTTGAACAGGCAGACACACAGATTTCCTGTGAATGTGTTCTGTTTACAGTTCCATAGGCATTTACAAATTTAATTTCAATTCAGTATTCAGGGTTAAATGTTTCAAGTATTTGGTTCAAAATTTGTTAAGTCCATATGCTTTAGATGCGAAATCTATGTACCAAATCTTATCTACCTAGTTTTTTGTGCTTTGTAATTACTGAGCTCATTTTTTTCAGCCTGGTAGACAGATTTTCTGTGAAGGTATTTCGCTTACAAATTGATAGACATTTACAAATTTAATTTTGAATCAATATGAAGGATTAGCTGTTTCACAGATTTGGTTCAAAATTTCTTAAGTACCTATGTGGGTATATCTTATATATCCAGCTCTTTGCTCTTTGTCGTTATTGAGTTCATTTTATGCGAACAGCCAGACATATAGACTTTTTGTTGACATATTTCTTTTAAAATTTGAAACATATTTACAAATTTAATTTTACTTCAATATTCAAGGTCAGATGTTTCACGGATTAAATTCAAAATTTTAAGCCCACGCTTTAAATACGAAACCATGTACCAAATCTTATCTATCTAGCTCTTTTCATTTTGTAGTTATTGAGTTCACTTTTATTCGATCAGCCCGACAGGCAGATTCCTGTAAATAGATTTGGTTTGCAAATTTAATTTTACTTCAATATTCAGGGTCAGCTGTTTCAGGGATTTGGTCCAAAATTTGTTTAATCCCTACGCTTTAGATGCTAAATCTATGTACCAATTCTTATCTATTTAGCTTTCTGCGCTTTGTAATTACTGAGTTCACTTTTTTCAGCCTGACAGACAGACTTCCTGTGACTGGATTTCATCTACAATTTGATTTTAAATTGTATTCAATATTCAGGGTCATTTGTTTCGCGAATTTAGTTTTAAATTGGTTAAGCACCTACATTTTAGATGATAAACCTATGTACCAAATCTTATCTACCTAGCTGTTTGCGTTTTGTTGTTATTGAGTTCACTTTATTTGAACCGCAGACAGATAAACTTCCTTTCAATGAATTTCATTTACAATTTGATAGACATTTACAAATTTAATTCTGGTTCAATATTAAGGGTCTGATATTTCACGGATTTGGTCCAAAATTTGTTAAGTACATACACTTTAGATGTTAAAGCTATGTACCAAATCGTATCAACTTAGCTCTTTGCGCTTTGATGTTATTGAGTTCACTTTTATTCGAATACCCAGACAGACAGATTTCCTGTGAATGAATTTCATTTAGAATTTGATAAAGGTTTACAAATTTAATTTTAATTTAATATTTAATGTCATTTGTTTGATGAATTTGGTTCAAAAATAGTTCTGTGCTTACACTTTAGTTGCTAAACATACGTACCAAATCTCATCTACCTAGCTCTGTGCAGTTTGAAGTTATTGAATTCACTTTTTTTCGAGCAACCAGACATACAGACTTTGAGAACGGATTTTGCCTACAATATTGTAGGCATTTATAAATTTAATTTTAGTTTAATATACCAAATTTTAACCATCCACCTCAATGAATTTTGAGTTATCGGTTCACAGACAAAAATGATTCCAAAAATGTTTCCGTTTAATATACCAAATTTTAACCATCTACC
>JAPMOQ010023642.1:6953955-6975368 GCA_026543055.1 Argiope trifasciata
GTCAACAAAAATTAAAACGAGACCAACTAGGTCGAAATCGAAATTAATACTCATTTCGGAATTAAACGGTAAAAGTTCACAAAATGAAAGGTAAATGAAATAGAGCCAATTAATGAAATTAATCCAAATCAATATAATTAATAAAATTATGTAAACGAAGCAAAAATGACATTAATTACGGAAACAAAATTAAAACTGGAATAGAAACTAAAAATTATTATGGATTCAAGCAAGTTTAAGAATTAAAAATATTTTTAGTTTTTAAATCAATCATTGTGTTTGGTGAGCGCAAATGCAGCTACAACTAAAATACAAATGAATCTAAATTAATTAAGAAAATAAGCCAAGCAAAAAGGAACATAACCGAATCAAAACTATAACCAATAGAAAAAGAATCCGGCCTGAAAACTTCGCCAAGGGTCTCTTCCAGGCAAGGATTCAAAATAAGGGATTTTTTCTGTGAGGCATGGGTGAACAATGGCCAAAAGTATTGACACCTCTTGACCCAAAAATTGCGGCAAAAGTGACATACCAATTTAAACAGCAAAACACAAATACAAAGCAAAACATTAAAAAACATCATCAAATGAAACAAAAATGTATAAAAAGTAAAACTACATAAGAATATTCAACCAAAATTAAAACGAACAACTCAATTAAATCAAGAAAACTACAAAAGAAAGAAATTACCCGAACTTCCTTTTTGCTTGGCTTATTTTGTTAATACACACACACACACACAGATATATATATATATATATATATATATATATATATATATATATATATAGATATATAGATATAGATATATATATATATATAGATAGATAGATATATTTGTATAAAGTAATTTAATTATAAAGGGAAATTTTTAAAAGATGCATCCTATGTTAATTATTTGGCAGCCTAAAAACTCATTAATCTAGGTGAACATACTAATCTACTAATCGTTAATGGAGGCTAGTGATAATTATTTCTTAGCTGTAGAAAAGACTTTATTTGCCTTCAAAGCATTTTTGTTGTTTAATTTTAGGTTGATTTGGTTGCTAATTATTTGTCACTGGCTTTATTTCAAATACAATTATTGTTTTTAAATACATAATATATTTTTAGATGATAGCAGTTCGCCAGTAAATGTTTCAGTTCATCTCTGGGTGATACAAATTCGTTCAGTAGATGAAGTGGATATGGTAAGTCATCCATTATTCTTTGAATAATCTGTAATCAACTTTAAATGTTCTTTGCAATATATGGCATAGAATTCGTTTTAATACATTTTATGAAACCTAAATGGACTGTTTCCCAAAACTTATTAACTGTAGAAAATACCTGATCGATTGCAAAATTTACAAAGCGTTTACAACAAAAACTGCCAAATACTTAAGAGGTGTCACAATGTGAGCAAACAGAGCATATTTGGTGTCATAAAATAAATTCTCCTATCTCAATTGAGCAAGTGACAAAAAGCTGCATTCCCCAATTATAAACTATTAAAATTTTCATCACAACTTCAGTTTCATCTGTTTTACACTGCTGAAGAGGAAGATGAATATTTCTTACATAGAGATGTAACTAACAACATCTTGTAAATATAGCCTGTTAAATCATATTTTGTTTTTGAAAGAAACGAATCTTGGTTGCATTAATTTCATTGTAAAATATGGTATTTTTTCTTATTGAATTCAAATCATTCGCGTAATCTTGGAGCTGGTTTTAATGCAATCGCACCGAATGATATCTGTTCAATTAATGAAAATGCTACCTTAGCTTGTTTTAGAGCCCTTGTAATTCGATGTCCTTCGAGTGAAAATTCCAATGTTAACACACTTTTCAGCTAATAGAACTGCAATCAATATTTTTTTTATGAATAGAGAAAGGGTTAAAGGCTTTTGCACAAAAACTGTGTATCTTCTACATGATCGCCAAAGGCGTAAAATGTCCATACTTTTCGATCCACCTAATATAATAAACATATTAAAATATAACAATAGAAGAAATGAATAAGCTGAATAAGGTTACAGATGTTATTTTTGTTTGAGTTTTTCCCTAAAGAACAAGTTCACAGCATCCAGTGTTAACTCTGCTGAATTCAAAGGCATTATTCAACTACATTTTCTTAGTTTTATTTCCAAATGTTCAAGAGGGGATTTTTTTAATGATACTTAAGCTTGATTTCATTATATTTTTTACTTATCAAACTCCCTTATCCTCATGTTACTACACAATAAATATTGTGATAAATTTGAATTTTTTTTTACTAGGATTTCAAAATGGATGTCGTTGTCCGTCAAATGTGGGAAGATCATCGGTTGATATTTCCCGAAGAACGCAGTGGAGGCAGCAATAAAGTAATACTCGATGCTTCCTGGGGTAAAGCCATTTGGACTCCAAACGTCTGGTTTAAAAATGCCTTAGACACGAAGCTACAACAGTGGGTCTTGCCTAGTGTCTTCTATTGGCTGATGAGGAACAAAACAGTCTACTTTTCTGGCAGGTTGTTATTTTTAATAAAACAAATTTTTTCAACTCCAATATAATCGTATGAACATTCACCATAAAATAATGTGAAATACTTTGGGCAGTCTATCGAATAACTTAGTGGAAGAAAGAAGTAACAAACAATACGAGAACGCTTATTGTTATATACACCTTATATACCTAACACTGCCTGAAGACTTTCACTTTTTTGGAAAAAAAAGTATCTGCCTGGGTTTCCAAGACGTAAATATCCTTTCTTGTAGGTTTAAACTTCCAAATCGGACTTGTTTGTTGTATTTTAACATTTTAAACTTTATTAAATGCAAAAACTAATAACCAAAGCTCTAGAATATTCTTTAATATTCTAGAATTCAATATCCCCATTAGAAACATATTGTGATAAATTGCTTTAAATATTGATCATGAACTTATAGGGTGATAAGGATAAGTGATCATTGATGACATCTAATATCAGAATCCTTCATGTGAAATAAAAATTGACGAAAAAGGTACAACGTTTTGTGACTGAGGAGTTACATGAAGTTTTTATCTTCAAACAAAATGTACAGTGAAGTCGTATTTTTTGAGATTTCTGTAAAAAAAATGGAGTGTAGATGAACAGAAGACCATTGATGGCATACCTAGGGAGTACAAGTTTTATACAAAATAAAAATTTGAAAAATCATATCGATAATAGGAGTTGGAAAAGTGATTATTTGTTTTGTCAATTACTTTTATGCTATAAATGATGAATGAGATTAAAATTCCATTCATTAAAAATATTTATATCAGTGCTTCATTCTTTTTGTATATTTAGATTTGAAAAGTTATCTTCTGCATTTTGGTAAGCTAATAAACGCTTACATCTTCAAGACTTTTTATAATATTATAAAAAATACATTCGTTTTAAAACTCTTTCAGATTACCGGACCACTCAATTCAATTAGAATATTCCAATAAAAGAGAAAGCGCAAAAATATACTTTAAAATTTCTACAGAAAGAAAAGCAAAATGCTTGAAGTATATAGTTATGGCAGGAGTTTTTTCTTTCATTTTTTTTCTTAATTTGGCAGTTCTAAATTCATAGGAAAATCAGCACAGTCTAAATGTAATTATGTATTTTTATGCCTCTTTGCATGTTTATTCGTTGAAATTTTCGAGTTAGAAAGTATTAAGATTTTAAAACTTTTGCTGCAATGTCTCGTTACTGTAATAAAATAACTAGAAATAAATTTGGATAAAAGGACAAAAGTTCAATTTTCGCTATTTTTGTTACGATCCTGTATAACTAATAAGCAAATATTAGATTAAACTCGACACAGGTGGTTGACGCACGTTTTTGAAAACAAATAATTTAAGCAATATCAATACGAATACATTGTGTATATTTTTAACTGTATATACTTATCTTCAGGATAAACAATACGTTTGAGCTTTAGAAAAACACAGGCGACGAACAACACGCATAAAATGCTGTACAGAGTATGAGAGAAAACGAGTCAACAATTTAGTAGTTGCCGGTAACTGTTTGTTTAAAAAAAAAAGCAAAAATGTCAATTAAAAATGTATGTTCATTTTGTTTGTTCCTTTACTTTTTAGTCAATTAGACGTGGTTTTCATAGTTTTTTAGATTTTAGATATAGTTCTCCTTTTTTGCTCTTGCATGTGAATACATTCGCATACATTAAATCTCATTTACTGTAAAGTTTGGTAGTAATAATGGTACCATCAACAGACAGAAGTTTGAACTTTGTGCAAGAAAAGTGGAGGATAGTTATACAAATTCTCTTAATATGTAATAAAGAGTTTTATTTTTTAAACACTTTCTTTAACTGGATTTGTTTCAACTTCACCGCGATGGAATTTTATTACTTATTTTTCTTCATTTCTTAATGTGTTTGAGATTTGAAACTCTATACATTTGTGCATTCTTGATAACAATACATTATTTTAATATTTTTGAAACATATTAGATTATTTATTAAATTACAATTAGTTTATTTTAATTTTGATTCCATATGCGTGGCGTCACCTATTAATGAGCATCAAAAAATTGATTTCACAATTCAGTAATGTACATAATAATAAATCATAAGTTAACAACTAAGAAGTAGAGAATGATTTTTAAACAATTAAAAAATAATAATTTTAGTATACTAATTAAAGAGTGTTTTTATGATTATCTATATTAAATTTATTTAAAGGACTTTTTCTTTTCGATGTTGAATTCCTTAGGCTTTTTGTTATGTAATTCCATTATACATCTTGAATTTTTTTCACCATACAATTTCGAGAACTGTTATGAATTTTGATAACGTTAAATTAAAATTCTAAGCTTCGTGATGGAAGAAAAAAAATTCAGAAATCTGTATATTGTTTTATTTAAACACTTTTTAACATTTACCTGAATGGTAAAAAATGCCCAAATAAAACAATTTTTCTCTCATTCAACTTGTCTCATCTCAATATTCATGTTGAACAAAACTGAAGTTATATAGCAATTGCGAGCGTTTTATTCAAGATTTTATTATTCAATAATTAAAGCAGAAATATTTTCAATCCCCTGAGCACTGAAAGAGCTCTAAACTTTTTGATTATAAACAGTATTTCTGAAATAAGATATATTTTCAAAAAAAAAATAATAAAGAGTTTTCATAACATCAGTAGAAAGGGGATCCTCCTTTTTAAACTATTTTCTAGTTTTTATTCTTTAGTTTATTACAAACTAGCTGGTACCCAGGGCTTTGTTGCCGCCGAAGTAATAATTTTGGAAAAATCGTTTGAAATTACTGTAAATTAATTAATTACTGAAATTAATTAATTTACTGAATGAATTACTGTAATTACTGAAAATAACTGTCTTGCTTAATTAGGAATGGTAGAAAAAATGATATTTATTTCGTATCGGAAATGAACGCATTCATTGAAATTGAATGATATATAAAGGAGAAGTGTAAATAATATTTATTCTTTTTTTTACTTCACTATTGAAGAGTTTTAGGGTAGGCAATATTTTTGTTTATCCATCTTCAGCAGAAATAAATAAATTGCTTGACTGTCCGACTTGTAGCATCCAGCACACAACTGATTATGTGAAAAATATGGATATTTTAGGTTCAGTCAGCAAACTTGAAGTGATTGGCCTTGTTGGTGGTCCTCTTGTCTGTCCTCATTTGCTTATGAAGCTCAATTTGACTAATTTCTAAATGTTGCGCTATTTGATCATTTATTAAAGTGATGAACGTTTGGAAAGACATTTTTTTTGAAGCAATTAACGCGATATACATTTCTATAATCAAAATATCTTTTGTAGAATCACTTAATAAACAGCAAGATTACTATTTGCACTGGAAAACTTCCATTATAGATAACGTATCTTGAGCGGCATCGACAATAATTTTATTTATATGTATGAGATCAAATCTGAGTAATATGTGCGGTTTGCTGCCGACAAAATAGTGAGCACGCTGAATGACAACATCCTATTCCAATTCATTAATGAAAAAAAAATAGCACTTTCAAAAAGTATTTTTTATTTCTTTACCCTCACATTGACTGACATCAATCATAATAATTTTATTTTGTTTGATATATGTACGATTAATTCAGATGGAATGTGCTGTTTGACTTTCGTCAATTATCTGTTTAAAATATAACCTTCGTGGAAGTGAAGCAATAGGTTTTACCCAGTTTCATCGTAATCGGTTGAACAATACAGCAGCTCATAGAATACGAATAAACAAAATTGTATTTTTATATCATAGATATGATAACTGTACTCTGCCTATTACCTTTAAGCAGATGCAAGCAATGAGTAGGCCGAATTGCGTAGAAATCGGTAAAATATCACGGCAGCGCATTAAGTACGAAGAAACAAAAATCCATTTTTACATAATAGATTTATGTATTCTTTTAGAATTCTAAAGAAAGAAACTATTTTTTTTGTATCTTTCGTTTAATATTCGCTCAGAATTCTCAAGATTAATGTTAGAATATGTGATTTAACTATTATTTTTTAAATTGATATATTTATACCATAATATTAGATAAAATATATTTATGCCATAAGTTTGTTTATATAATTAAATTAATAATTTTTTTAAGTAATGCAATTGTAATTTTTGTACTCTAATATTTTCGGAAGACACAGCAAAAAACGCAAAAATTTCATTAAATTTTTAATTAAATTTTCAATTTCATAGAAATGGTTTTCTTAAAGCTTTCTCACATACTCTCTAAAATTGTTGTTGCCTCAGAGAACGACTTACATAGTATTTACGCGCAATATGTACGATATATAAATTTCTATCTTGAATTTAGTGCCTTTACTGAATCTGTTGTGTTTCCTCAGAGAGTTATTTTAACAATAACCCTTGGTTAATAGATGTGATAAATAAATTGGAAAATATTTTCTATATATTAGGTAATTGTATTATGCCTATAACCACCTCGTAAGTGCAAGTAATAAGTATTCAAAGTTTCATCGTCATCGGATGAGCCGCACAGCAGTGCAAAAGAGACATACAGACAAACATTTTGTTTCATTTATATAGATAATTATTGAAAATATTGAATCATATTTTCACTTATTTTAAATTCACTATTAGGTAACGACATTTATACAGAATCAAAATTTAATGTTTTTGATCGATTAACTAAATAATAATCATGGATAAAGTTCAAAACTATTAAAATAGAGTATTATCATCAAGAAAACGAAATAAAAAGTATGGAAATCCTGATGCATCAAAATATGAAAGAAAAATTGATTATAAAATGGCCACTCGTAGTAAATAAAAAAAAATGTCTGAGTATCATAAAATCAAGAATAAAATGAATTTCTCCATTTTAAATCCTCATTTTACCACTACCATACCCTAAACTTTTAGGACAAAGTCAATTATAATGGTTAATAGTGAGTACATTTTCGAGTTTTGCATATTTTTCAACAAAATCTTTTATTTAGGTAAACAATTTTTTCTGAATGATTCTAGACATTAAAAACTAAATCTGTTAAAAGCTTTCTATGGGTTCAAGCATTGCAAGTCTAACTTTCTCATACTCTTCTAGTCAATTTGGTTTGTTAATTATGCAGTTGCTATGGTAACTTCGGAACGAAGCAATAGAATAAAATAAATTAAAATCACTATTGGGAAATAGTGATATCTGAAATTTATGTATGTACACAGCATATATTTTATTTGACTTGTCTTTGTCGAAAATATCAACAAGCAATTTGTGGATTATGAGCTATTACAATTAATGGGGTTTAATATTTCCCAATTAGTTGCACCTTTTTAAGTATTTTTGTTTACTTATACCATTTAAGTACGAAATAATCAAAAATGCGCAAGTTGTTACTAATTACTGGATTCGTGCTCTATTATTCTAGTTAACTAGATTCATTCTATGTAAAGATTTCTTCGTACTAACAAAGGAAATCACAATTCATCTTCTAAAAATTTATTTCCCATCAATCTTTAATATGCCTCAAGATGAGAGAATGGTTATTTACCTAAAGTATAAATGAAAAATAATAAAGCCACATGTTTATCACTGTAGAAAGAAATAAAAATTATAAATACAGATACAGATTTTAAATACATATTTTTGAATTTTAAAAAATATTTTTTGTGTTCTGATATCAATATGATTTTACGGAGTTTTTTTTATTATTATTTCCTTCAATGCCATTTTTATGCTGCTGATATATAATACTATCAAGCCAGGTGATATATGCTTATGCACTTTTATTTAACTTTGCTAATTTCAGGTATATAACGATGGAATTCTATAACCGAATTTTAACTCGATTTCTTAAGCTCTAGATTTTTCAAACTTTGTATACATATGTATCCTCGAAGAAAATACATTAGTGTACTATATTCATACTTTAATTATTAACTAATCTATTGGTTTAATATCAATTTTTTCCATACTAATAGTGATATTTGGCAGAAAACGTTTGAAAAAAAATGATTTTAAGATTCCATAATATTTATAATAATTTATTATGAATTAAAAGTCAAAATTTAGAAAATAATTTAAATAAACAATTTCTACGTTTTAGCACACTAATCTAATTGTGTTTTTAAGAATTGCTTTTTTTATTAAATTCAATTTAATTATAGCTATATTTGGGACTTATTCTCTTAAATTTTCGTACTTACTTTATTCCAGAAGTGTAGAATGTTTTGTACTTCTAAGAAAATCCCGAAGGTGTTATATTTTAAAAAATTACCACAGATTAATAGCAAAATCGATGTCTTTGATTTTCAGAAAGATACTGAGATTTAGTTAGTATGAGATTGGGTTTATAAACACGAATTCAACTTGAATGCCTACATTTTCTTTTCATATGGGATATTTTATTCTCTTTATATATTTTTTGTGTGCAGAGTGACTTTGCAACTTACTTGTGATATGGACATGAAGAGATTTCCTCATGACAGTCAGACATGTGGAGTGTCGATCATAGCTCGTAAGTTAGGAACTTGTTTCCTTAGACGTTTCGATATTTTTCATTTTATTTACACATTTCAGATTTTGTATTTTTCACTTTAGAAAAACCAAAAAATTATTAATTGTAAGAATAACATACAATACACCATAACCTTGTAAATATGTCGAAGATCGTTTTCGTGCAATTAGAATAAAGAGTATCATAAAAGTCTTTCTAATATCAAACTGTTTATATGATATTTTTAGAATTTAATTTTTTTTTTCAAAAACAAATTTGAAAGTTGTTAGTGAAAATTAAATTAGCAAAATTTTTACTAAGCAGTGTGCATTATTTTTTTTTTGTATTATATGCGTCAAAAACTCATAATTTTAAACCATCATAACCAAACTGAAATCTTGGTTGTGATTTTGAGCACTGAGCATCTGCCTATATATACTTGCGCAACATGCTAATAAATCTACAGAAGTATTTTAATTCCTTGTACACTTGCATATTATGTTGATTTGGGACCAAGCTTTGTATAATACTGAAGAAAACCAAATGTGCTCTTTAAACCTCTTCTCTCTGATCTAAAAGATGCAAATTTTGGTAAAGGTCTATCAATTTTGGTAGTAAAATCACGTACCAAATTTTACACCTCTAGCTTATTATGAATTTGAATTATAGGGTACACATGTTGGAGAATAGAGAGATTGACAATCCCATCTATTGGCAGATTTGGGCTTCATTTTGATATATACTTGTATATATGTCAAACCCATGTATTGAATTTCCTCTATGTAGCTCATTGTATTCTTGGATTATCATGTTCATATACACAGGCCAAGACGAAGATTAACATTAGACGAATGTCATCCAAAATTGGATAGAAACTTAACATTTTTTTAAAAAAAAGATGGCATTCCGAATTTCATTCATCTAGTTCATATTATGTTTGATTTATATTTTTCAGAGATCGATTCCAACCCAAAAACGCGTTTTTCAGATTCGAAAACAAACCAACATTTCAATCCAAGCCACAGTGAATTCCATTTTTTTTTTTTTTTTTGACAATTATCATACTTGTATTCGTAGGCTTCTTTGCCGAGGAATTAAAATGTATTGGTTCAGTAGTAATGGTGGTTATTGGATTCATGTAAAATCTTTTTAATTATAGCAGTATGTGTAATGAAGAGTAGATAATATAAATGGTTTGAGTACCAGTCTGGCAGAGCGTTACAACTTTAAAATAATTTGTACATTTATTACAATTATAATAATGAAAATATGTCTAAGAAGACGGGGAAAGTATGATTTAACTTAGAGGCCATTTAATTTGTTATACCGCAGATCGGCTACTCATCTATACATATGTGTCTTAAAATGGAACTGACTAATCTGCATTCTGCACTTCATTCTTATGATACAATTTTCGTAATAAACTCAAACATTAGGATTTATTATAATTTTTCTTCACTAATACAGAAAATCCTTTAATTATTACTTTTTATTATAGTTAAGATTTGTGAGTGCAGTATTACAGATCAATTACTCCTTATTTTTTTTTACTATGATGTGACTAACTTTGACTTTAATTGACTTTTGATAAATTTTCTGCAGAAATGAAGATTTAGCTTATCTTTTTCTCACAAGTTCTTATCTCCATAATAGTTTGTTATAAACAAAACAAGAAGTTTTTCTATATAAAATATTAGATGAAATAAAATTAGTGAGAAATTAATATTTAACATATGATTTGAATTTTCTACCATGGCCATAACATTAAATGAATCTGAAACGCTAGCATAAGAATGGAATAAAACTGACCCAGAATTATTTATAAAATAAGAACCAACCCTCATTTTTGGTCTATTACTCTTATCTCATTCCTTTTCATACGTCAACGTACAGGAGGTAAAAACGCCAGATTATAAAAATTTTCAAAAAATTTTGGCAAAAAAAAAATATTGTGTGAGGAAAATAAACCAAGTGTGTGCTTGCCCTTTAAAACTTTATGAGTGGCCTTTCTCCCGATCTGTTTGTTTTCGAATTGAAGCTTTGTTGTAATGTAAATTTTTGTATAAACCAAATTTTTACTGTGGCACATTCAATTTCGACTTAGTTTTGTTTCATTGAAAAAATAACTGAATAACTTCTAGCAATGCCTTCCTATCTTTTTCCTCTCCTACCGCCATCTAGTTGTGATGTTTTAAACAAAATGTAAAGGGGCAATATGAGCCTAGTTTAGCTATTTTAATCTAAATCTAATCATTAAAGATTAGATTTAGATCTAATAATCTAATCATTTAGATTAGATCTTTAAATAAATAAGATTCAAACTATAAACATGAACGTATTTCCATGATTATCTACTTTGATACTCTACTTTTATTTTTAACAGGTCGCCGTTTTGGACCTGATTCGCCGAAAACATAGGTTATATTTCTTTTCAGTTAACCGTCCCCAAATAGACCTAGGGTTGCTTTAAAACGGGACGTAAATATAATTAACCTAACTTAACCATTTCAGTTAAATGATTTACATATAACTTTAAATTGGCAGATATTATAGCAGTGTTGTTTTTATTATCTTTCACATGTTTTGTTCGTTTTGTACATGGATCTTTTCAATAAAGATCAGGTTCGTGATATCATAGCGCTATTAAAAACATAAATGAGCTGTTCATCTCGCATTTAAATTTTATTGTATTACAATTCCCTTTTTTTATTCGTCAGATAAAGTAACATGTGTAAGCAGTATTTTTCTTCTTTAGGTTTCAACAATGGAGTGAAAATAAATATTTGATAACCATTGGTACACGATTAAATATTTGATGAAACATTGAAAATTATTTGAATTTCAGTGTAATCTATTGTTAGATAATCAATAAATAAATATTTTGAAAAAAAACGCCACACTTTTGAATTGCACAATAATAAAAATGGTATCAATTGGTAAAAAGGCAAATTTTAAAACTTGAGATGATGTGAAATTTATTTTTGCACAATAATAATTTCGGAAGTAATTGCAGGTATACGACAAAAATTCGCTTGATTTATAATTCATTAAAATTCTAAATGATATTTCAAAAAAATCACTCTGAATTGCATATTTCCACTCTCTAAAATATGTATGTGCGAAATTTGGTGATTGTAGGTCTAGCCTGTAGAATGCTAATACACACACACATACATTCATCTGTATTATCAGTAGAAATAAATTCACTTTTTCATTAGTTAACAAGTAATCTTTACTTTGAAGAAGCAAGATATATTTTTATACTTTCTTCATCTTTATATTTAAAATATTCTTCCTTGTAAATTTCCAAGCTTATATCATATAAAATATGATTTTCTATAATAATCCTCATTTTTAAGAGCCCCAAATAATTGAAGAAAAAAATTTGTCTCTTTGAATATTACTTTTAATATTTAACACACTAACAAAAGGGGGTTTAAAATTACTATTTTTATTATTTATATATGTTATCCTAATCAGTAATAAATTTCACCATATTTTAGTTTGTTTTTGCTTAGTTAGAAAACAATACATATTTATTTAATATATAGTTTAAAATAAATTATCTGTTTACTCTAAAGTGATGAACCCGACGACAGATATGCAGCTCTATTGGTTCGAATCTGAACCGATTCGAGTCAGCCGATTATTGAATCTACCTCAGTTTGAAGTTGGGAACCTTTCTCTCTCTCGTTGTGATACATCAGTTTATGGAGGTAAGACTTTTCATTATTTTATTAATCTTTTAAGTAACAAACTTTCAACTAAACATATTAATGCCACTCATGCATTTCTAACTAAAAGATCCATCCCATGGTCTGTATTCGAAATGTTACACGTATTTTAAACATTCAGTTTTTCCTCCTCTATAACACACACAAATAACATTTTAATCAAAATTAAGTGATACTGGTAGCGAACTATGTAATTCATCTATGTAATTTTTCTAGAAGATTAATGAATGTTATCAGAAAATTACTTTTAATCCTCTTTTGTGTTCATACTAAATATCAAAATGATGTGGTAAAAAACTAAATAAGTTAAAAGTAATAATATGATAAAAAGAAAAATTCGTTTTTCCAATTATTCAGGTTCAACCAATCACGGAAACAAAGTTGTGCATAGTCTGACAATAACTATATACATAAAAATTTATGGACAGCTATAACGGAAAAAGATTCGTTAGATTCAACGTTTTGAGGAATACAGTTGATTCCAATGCGTACATTAAAATTTCGCACAAATTTGATACTATTTTCAATGTTTTAGAGAATAAATTATTTTGAGTAATAAATACTCAATAAATCACAATCCTTATGTTAAAACCTTATACAAATTTGTTTACATCTTTAAGGTATTCGATTATGTCAAAAACACTGGTATTCGACCACATTGGCAATTTTTTTTAAAAAAAGTGTTATTTCTAGTAATACAGACTTTTCTCTTTCCAAAACAATTTGTTTTTTCTTAGTAAAGGAAGGTCTAACCTATTATCGAGAGGAATTTTAAGCAAAATTTATTTTTCAACAAAAATTTGTCTTTAACTTCAATTTTAATTTTCATTAAAATTATCCACCATTAACATGATATTCCAGAAACTAATAGAGGTATTTACATAGAAATTTCAGCGTGTGTTTTAAATAATATAGGAAACGAAATGGACCAAAGGTTTTATTGTGGATCAAATACTTTTTCTGTTATAGATGTTTTTAGAAAAATTAAGTTGCGAATTCATGGAAAAAATGCATATATTCGTATACTTTTACCCGTAACGTCTTTGCATGTCAGAATGTTTCTTAGATTTTGATTCATTTCATTCATCATTATATTCTATAACTTGTTTACAAAGAAAAATAGGATTGTTGCATTGCAATTTTGTGTTGAATGTTAACTGTTTTGGTCAAATTTCACTAAAATTTACCACAGATTTTTATATTTTTTAACCTATATTATATTCTCAAATAATGCTTTTGTATTTATAGTGTTTATAATTGATAATACATCTAAAAACTAAAAATAGTTTTTAAAAAATCAAATTTTTCAAAACATTTCCTTTGAACGTAGTCGGTTACCTTAATATCCTAAGGAATAAATTGATTTGCGTAATAAACATGTTGTGAAAACTTTATGAACTGGTCAGAGTTTTAGATTCCTGGAGACGAAATTTGACATCATTGGATTGAATTACCTATTCGCCACCAGCTAGATTGAGGGCAAACCATTACATTGTGCTTAACTGTGCTTTGACGACAAACCATAACATTTTCTGTGAAACTTTTCTTGAAGAACCAAGTGAAAAATAAAGTATATCGACAACCACAACAGTGACAGAGCTCTTACAAATCATCAACAAGACATCAGTGTTGTTATACTTTTCTTATTCAATGTCAGTGCTAGGAATAATGGATTATTCAAGAATATTGTCGTGATTTAAAAATTTATTCCATTGATTGGTAGTTTCAGAAATTGGAACCCTAAGTGTCTGACATTTGGAAGAAATACAAAGCTTATTTTAAAGTCACAAAACAGTATTTGGCTACTCAATACCAATGAAATGATAAAACCTAACTTAAAGAACCAAGTAGTATGCCAAAGTTTGTTTAGGAAACTATTTTTTACTTTCAATATCCTGTATAGTATAAGTGACTTATATTTGCACGCACATGCAAAAAATAATTACACATATGCTACTACACATGAATCATTGTTTTCTACAATACATATGATTATTTTATATATTATAATAATTACTTTCTAAAATCTGTGCTTTTCTTCTGCATTCATTTGCAGCAGCGCTTCATTCATTCTGAATCGTAGATGTGGTTACTACGTAACAAACATCTACAACCTTACAGTGCTTATTGTGATATCCTGTGTACTATAAGTGTATTATATTTTTACGTACGCGCAAAAAATTAGTACACATGTGCTATTACACATACATTATTGTTTACCACTATGCATGAAATTATTTTACGTATACTAGCTATAATAATCGTTTCCTAAAATTTGTGCTTTTCTTCAGAATCATTTAGTTGCATCAGCGCTTCATTCACTCTGAGTCGGAGATGTGGTTACTACATAATAAACATCTACATCCCTACAGTCCTCATTGTGAGCATGTCCATGCTAACGTTCTGGATTCCTCCGGAAGCAGTGCCTGCCCGCATCACGTTGGGCGTTACATCCCTGCTCACCATCATCACAAAACAGTATCAATCCACGATGCCGAGTGTTTCTTATATTATAGCTCTGAACGTTTGGCTTTCTTCGTGTATAGCCTTCGTGTTTTTTAGTTTGCTTGAATATGCTTTGGTCATCAGTTTAGTTAAAAGAGAACAAAAAATGGTTGCACCTAGTCCTGTACAAGTAAGCTAGCCCATTTCACAATTTTATATTATATTTCAACTTTAATTGGAAAGATAAAAAAATCTTCATAACATTTTTTTAATCATAGTTCTTTGAAGCCACATAAATAAACCTGACTAAAGTAAAAAAAGAACTGTCATGTTAAAGATTTAATTTGAAATTTTAATTTCAAAATTTGATTGCTTTCATCCAACTTTCTATCTTGGAGAGAAATATCTTATAATTAAACTATTTAATTTATTAATTATTAAATTATCCGAAACAAATTTTAAAAACAAAGCAAGCAGGTGTATTCGATGCGAATCAGTAAGCAACTTAGAATGAAAAATATATATTTATAGTGCTAAATTAAATCGTGTAAAGCCCTAAAATTGTCGGGGTGAAATTCAAAAATAATGTTGAATCACTTCGATAGTCGACGTAAAGATTCAATTTGTTCAAAAATTTGAATTCAGAAAAATTTTGTTTAAAAATAAGTAATAGAAAAAATGACACTTGCATACCTAAAATTGGCAGCAATGTATTATTTATAATTTTAAATGTGTTTTAAATCAATAATAATTTATAATTAAATGGTAAGTGACTTTGAGGGAAAAAAAAGCAATGTTAATTTAAAAGAATTTATAGTTTATAAAATGAAATCAACAAGTAATTTTAATAAGCGAACTTCACGCAACATGTTTGAATTCATCTGCTCTGCAATAAAACTACTAACTGTATTATTCACAAATTCAGCAAGATTCTTAAAAAAGTGAGAAAATTGATATTCTTTTATTGAAACACAGAACTGCAATAAGGTCTGTGTGTGAATTAAGGATGTTAAAAATATTTCTTACGATTCCTGAGGAAAAGTGACACATTTATTTAAAAATATATGCATATATATATTTAAAATATCAATTCAAAGAATATTCAATTAAACAGATCGATCATAAGGATTTTTTAATTATTATACCCGAATATTGTCATCGAGTAAACACCAACATAAAAATAAAATCAGCCTTTTAAAACACGCCTTTTTTAGTGTGCTTAAAAGTAGAAACTTTTTCTGCTTTTTAATATTTAAGTCAATATCTGTTATAATACAGTTTTGAAATCTATTTTTGAAAAATTCTCTGTATTCTTGAGTCATTAACGCAGTATCAAAATTTTCGATTAGCTCATAATTAAGAACTAAAATTTAAAATCGATATTGTTATCAATAGAATGCTAGTGTAAAAATTTTAACATTTTAGAAAGCAAGTAAGACTCAATTACAAAATTTTATCTTAGCAAACATGAAACTAGTCAATTTCAACGAAAAGTGTGCAAAAAGAATAAATCGCGAATAACTTAGGTTTAGTTTAGTTTAGTTATATTAATGTCCCGTTTGAAAGCAACACTAGGGATATTTTGGGTCAGACCTCGTCATTTTGAGCTGCGATCAGTTGACGAGGATGACATCTCAGCTGGCACCAGAAAATAACTTAGGAGAGTTTTATATAAATAAAAAGGGGAATGATTTCTCACTGTAATACATAATGTTAGTGATAATTTCCTTTTTTATTTATTTTTTAGGATGAAACAAATTTTAGCACAAGTGCAGCACGAAAATCACTAAGAAGTGCTTGGAATCAAAGGAATTGGAAGCTTCTCAAATACATATCCCCTTGGATTATTGATTTAATTTCTAGATTTTTATTTCCTTTTAGTTTTGTAATATTTTCTATTATATATGCAAGTACTTATGGTTGAAAATGTATTTCCATTATGTATTAATTTTGCAATCGTATTTTCAATAAATTTCTTTTAATTACCTCAATCTTATTTTTTATGGATGTACCTTGCTTCCAATATATGTTTATATCCTGCTCGCTTCGTTTATAAGTCTTGTTCATTTATGAGAAATATAAATTTCTCATTCTTCTTATAAAAATGTCTATAAGTATTCTTATTTTAAAACCATATCATAAGTAAAAATAAAGACGTTTTCAAACATTCACTTTTTAATGTTTGCTAAAAATGAATAATATTTTAGCCATAAAATTTTTTGGATAAAAATAAAAACTTAAAAGCTTGAAGATTTATTATTAGAACTCTAAACAAGATATTCGTTATATTTTCTTTTATTTTTAAAGAAAACTTAGCATTAACTTTTACTAGTGATGCTCAGTATAATTTGATTTAAAAATAAAAATGCATAAAAAACTTTTTTATTCTTGTTATTTTTATCTTTTTTACTTTTTTATATATTTCAATATCATAATATTCAATCGTATATAATTTCATATGTTTAATTATCATATATAATTTCATTATCATAAATATTACAGAATATTAAAATATTTTTTTCTGAAAGTCGCTATAAGATGATGCCTCTCATGTGAAACTTATATTTATTTATAATTAAGCTCTGAAAACATTAATTACTGTATTGTCTTCGAGAACAACCATCAGCACAAAATTTCAAAACTTTAGCATACTTTAATTGAGCCAAAAACTAAATTAAAAATTTAACATCACAAAATCTCATCAGTATAAACATGAAATCTGTTGATACTGCTTTGTGCAGTAATGAAGATATGGTCGACTGTATATAAGAAGTATAAACATGAAACAAGGAAAATATCTTCCAGAATGAGGAAAAAAAATCGAACTTGATAATAAATTTATGTTCATTCTTCATTCTAGTTGAAATATCTAATTATTGGTCATTGATCAAATACTGTGTACAAATTTTTAGACCATTTATTTAGGCATGCATTAAGCAATAACCATATAAAAATTCGAAAATGGAGTCAAAATGTTATGAAAAAAGAGGCGACTCATTGATTTAAATTTTGTTACAATTTCAATGACTAAACTCCAATTTCAAAAACTCCAATTTAAACTCCAATTTCAATGCTGGCAAAACATTTCCGGATATCATACCTTCTAATTTTACACCATGCTTAAATTACAAAGACAAAACCTAAATTGGCAACCGCTCTTCAGTTTTTTGCTTCTGCTCCAGTGAGGAAAAGAAAAATAACCGAAAAAGACGAAATTACTTAATGTCCTCCATTAAGCCCTTAGTTACTGTGATTTATCTAATTTGAACGAGTCAAAAGCAGATGATAACATAACAGATAGGCAGATTCTGAAAGATCAAAGCCCCTTCTAGAAATTACCTTCAGTTTATGGTAAAAGACTGCCTAATCGGGGATCTTCCAGAGGAAAGAGACTCCTCTCGTTTACCTTAGAGGAAAACTAGCAAGTCTATCTACCCTCAGTGAGCAATACGTTGCAAAATCGAGCGTCTGCATCGTAGCTTAGGAGAAGAGCACCTACAACTTGGTCTAAACGTCCCGGGTTCAAGTCTTGGTGCGAACATGGTTGTTCTTCACATGTGTTCTATCTGTAAGGTCTTGGTTGTATTCTGTCCCACGACGACCTGCCTACCCTAAAAGGTCTATCTGTAAAGTGTGTGAAAGAGCCCTCCCTCCTTTAAAAAGGGGTTGATCAAGCAAGTGTATGAGTACCATCTTTATCTGAGCAAGAAGCCTGACTTCTGCCCTCGGGTTCTAAGGGGCCTTTAGCCTCAAAAACTACTGCACCCCCACCTTCAGAGTTAACGCAGGCACGATATTATCATCAGCGGACGTCGATCTACCAATTTTTGAACAATGTTAGTCGATAACTCAAAGCCTCCTATTTTCAATTCATATTCCCTAGATATGCAACGCTTTAACCCACTAGGTCACAGATGTCAGGAACCAGTTTTATTGACTGAATTATATGAAACGATGCTTCTATAAGGTTTTTTCTTTAAATCTGAGTAATGTTTTTATCCGTGACAAAGTGATTAACAGTGTCTTATCATTTTAGTTAAAGAATGACAGATGTAAGAAATAATGGAGGGATAGTTCAACTTGTTCTAAAGATATGAAGTAAAATTTTTGCATTTCATCAAAGAAAACGTTTGTCGACTATAAAACCATATTTTATAACCAGGAATATTGCTAAAAATTATATTTTTCTGGAATTATAGGTAATTACACATATTTTAATTAATTTGACTTTTTCATGGTTATCAAGGCAATTCTGCCTTGTAGTAGTCAGATTTCAATCATTTTCAGACATAGTTAATTCTATAGTCAAATTTTCCTTCATTTGCAGATTGAGTTTAGATTTTTTTTATGACAAAACATTATTTTGATGTTTTCAAAGCTAAATTATCAATTATCCAATCATTTAAAGTAAATTTAATGAGTTAATTATTTGAGTGATGCCATCTGATATCGAATTTCAGAATAAAAGGCTCCAAGATCCTATAATATTTTTGCTCTATATTACAAATTTGCATCTAAAATTTAGATAATAGCTGAAATAAAATAAAAATACTGCATTTTGGTGCACAAATAAAAGCGAGTTTTAAAAACTATTTTTATTTAAATTGTATCAAAACTTTGGTGCACAACTGTCATAAACAGTAACTGTTAGTTATAAATTAAGAACTCAAAATTAGACACTAATTAAAATAAAAATTTATTTCTACTTTTTAGCACATAATTTAAAATGGTTTTTATTAAATTGATTTCCTTATTTATGAAATTTTTTGGCCACATTACTTGTGAAGAATGGTAATTTATTAAATATTTTCATTTAACTCATCTCTAATAAATTAGTTTTTCAATATAGAAAATTATCATAGATATATTGTAAGATTATCTATTTATGTTTCATCAATTATTAAATGAAATACCTCAAATTATAATTTCCGTTAATACTGAAACTTCTGCTTCAAGACTTACTTTGTTCATGTGCTTCCTGAAATTATTGCTGATTCCGCTAGATAAAAGTTTCCTCTGTTTTGTATTAACTTTAATTTATGTGGTGATTTTTAATTTTCTAAAATATGTTTAATCTTTCAATGGAAGACATTTCCATATTTACCATAAAGGCATGAAAATCAGGAAGAAAATTTTCTTAAACGATTGATTCATTTATCAATATAAAACCATTAATAAGTTAGAGTACATTTATTTTTACAAATACGAGTTTCCTCATACGTTTTCTGTTTTAAACAGAAAGTGATTAAAATAAAAAGATTTTTTAACAACCAAAGAATTAAAGTCGAACATTTATTTCACTCCATAAAAACATACAAATACAAACAGAGATTTTCCACAAAATTAAAATTTATGGCTTCATGATCAAGAAAGACAAGTGTAGATTCATCTATATATCATGAATTAGAAATATCGTTTTCTCTTATTTATAAAAAACGATTTTTTAGAACAGAATATGGTTCAAAAGAATTTAAAATCTTAATAAAGCACGTTTTCAGCATTTACTTTGTTGTTATCTGTTCCTTTTTATCTATATAGCCAAAAATTATTCACATGCTATCTTTTTAAATGAGAAATTAACATCACAATCTTGCTCAATTTTCTTGAATTATAAATATTTTTGTAAGAATTCCAACTCCATTTGATTTTTCAAAAAATTGTTCTTAAATATCATTCTATCAAATGCACAAAATTCGTATTCTTTTTTTTTCTGTAAGTATAACTTAATCCAACAGCTGATAATAATTCATTTCTAAACGTAAAATTTAAAATAACTAGCATGATAAATAATCTATACCAAAACTTTCAGCGATTTCATTTTCAATAACTTTTGATATTTCAGAGAAGAATCCAGAAATTAAATTTTACAGAATTATCCTCGAATGTGCCGGAATAACAACACCCGGAATTTCAGATTCAGTCATATTTCCAGTATTATTCTTTGGTTTCTCTGGAAAAGAAGGAAAATCTGGTTGATTTGGTAAGCCTGGAATACCTGGAATGGTTGGGTTGATGCGGGATTCCAAACTTCGATTTCTTCGACTTACTAACATCCTTCCGGATTTTGATAATCGTTTCAATGGCATAGGTGGAGTAGATAAAACAAAATTCTTTTCTGAATCTGATTCAGCACGTTCATTTGCAATTGCTTTCTCATTTGAAATAACATTAGATATCCTGGACATTCCAGGAATATTAGAATTATTAGTCATTGACCCCCCACTTGGAACACTAGGCATGTTTGGCATTCCTCCTACTGTAGGCATTCCACCACCATTAGGCATGTCTGGCATTCC
>JAPMOQ010023642.1:6975378-6989778 GCA_026543055.1 Argiope trifasciata
GGCATTCCACCACCATTAGGCATGTCTGGCATTCCTCCTATTGTAGGCATCCCTCCACCATTAGGCATATCTGGCATTCCTCCTATTGTAGGCATACCACCACCATTAGGCATTCCTCCTACTGTAGGCATTCCACCACCATTAGGCATGTCAGGCATCCCTCCAATTGTAGGCATTCCTCCACCGCTAGGCATGTCAGGCATCCCTCCTATTGTAGGCATCCCTCCTGCACCTTGTATGGTGGGAAACCCTGCTGGCATTGGTGGTGGGGACCACTGTCGAGGCTCATATTCATTTCGTTCTTTTAGAGAGTCATCTTGTCGCGTCTCGTCTGCTGCTTCTTCTGAAAGAAATCCGATGTATTCTAGTTTGAATGAACTCTATTTTAAAAGTTTATAATTAATTATAAAATAAATACTTTAGTTTTAAAATTAAATGAAAGCTTGTGAATTATTGAATTTCATTTCTCTTTCGCCTTAGAAAAAATCTCAAAATCTTTATTTATATTCGAATTCAATTGCTTTTGCAAATGCACTCATTAATTTATTCAGATAATTCATATTCATGTGAAATAATTAATTTGCATTGACAAAAAATATTATTTTTATTTTGTTTTCTAGATTAAACCTATACATTCATCGCAAGAGAAATTTTCCAGATAAATCTTTTGAAAATACGAATTTTCTTTCGGCTCGATTGCTTCAAACTTTTTTATTTGTTATAAAATATATCGCACTATAATTAAGCAATTTACCGCATCAAATTCAACTACAGTGAATGTTCAGCTAAGGAGAAGTTCAGATAATAAAGATATTGGAAGAAAAATTTCTTTAAAAATATTTAGATTATGGCAACTAATTTCGCTTTACTCGTCGACTTTTTAGCTCCACAACAAAGAAAAAAATATCAAAATTAGATACCAAATAGTAGCAAGAGAAGAACCATATTGAATTCGAAAGTAAGAAGTGGAACCTTAATAAACCCATGAAAGATTTCTGAAACTAAATTTTTAGTTCTAATTTCATAACCTTTTTGCCTACATAACTGATCTCGTTCTTTGGGCGTCAGAGCTTTCGTTTACTTTTTGGTAATTAACTGAAACGTTTTTATTTATTTATTTATTTTATTCAAAACAGCTTAGAATGTTAAGATCTGTGAATCGTCGCACATACCATACCAAATAAGAAAAAAATAACAAAATAAGAAAAGATAGCCAGCTTTAAAACTCATTAGATGTTTAATGTCTCTAAACAACTTGCACAATCTTAGTTAAAAATATTTAGTTGTGGAAGAGGAGAAACTTCAGCAATAACATAAAAATAGTGCTCTTTTTATGAAAAAACACAAAATGATTGCTTTTAGATTTTAAAAAAAGCAAAAGAAAAATAAATAGCTATTGCTAGAAGGATTTTCTTTCATTATTCTTGTGAAATTTAGGAGAAATTGAAGATGCATATATGATATTTTTGAGATCTATTAGATTTTCCTAATATATGATATTCGTCATGTGACAAGAAATAATTCTGAAAAATTACTGAAAGATAGACGAAACATGTATAGAGGTGATTAAACATGCCAAAATACACAGTGACTTTGTAATTAAATTTAAAAAAGAGGCAATGAATTTCTATCTTAAATCTGAAATATTCATTGAAAAAGATACATTTTTGTCCATAACAATATTCCTATTGTAAAGATTTAGTTTGTTTTTGTAAGGCACAACAAGTCATACCCGCATCACGAAAAATGAATAAAGTATTTCTTTACATTAATCAATGAGGGATGTATTGGCATTAATTTTAGAAACTTTGGTGACTACCTTTGGAATTTTTTAACTTTCAAAAAACTTAAATCATTCGAAACTTTGATTTGACTGCCTTTGAAAACTCTAAATTATTTGAAGAAATGTTATTTTCTAACATAAGAACACCATATTTACATAGTTAAATTTAAGAAAAATTATCCTTAATTTTAAAGAAAGCTTACTAGGTTAATTTTTCTTTTAAAAAACTTTATAATTTTAAAACCTACATATTTCCATTTGTAAAATAAATAAATACTTAAATAAACGTCTTAAACTTATCAAGGCGTCATTGAAGATTATTCAAAAAAGTAAGTATTCATAAAAGTAATGAGATAAAAAAATTAAGAAGATTAATGGTTTGTTTGTATCACAATTTCATAAGAAATGCAAAAGAGTTGCCGATTTTCACCATTGTTCAAAAATGAATAGAGTAATCTAAGATTAATTATTTAGATAACTCTATCATGATCATTCATACCATTTTATGATAGTCACTTATGTTGACTTTTCTTTGTTTGTCTATGGAAGTTACTAAAACTCCTGTTTCGAGGTAAAAAAATTTGTAGATGATTATTTCGTCATGTTGGAAGATTTATAACTTCTTTATAACTTTATATCTATGCACATAATTAAAGTGAAATAAACAAACTCCGTTTTTGCCTTTGATCCTTAAACGAATGCAATTAAAAATAAAAATGGTAAGGTGAATTGCGATTTTTTAAAACGTTATAAAACAAGTAATAAAAAAAATTAATTCCTACTCAGGTCAACAAGGAAAATTTTTATTTTATTTCATTTAAATAATTATCAAAAAAATTATTAAGTATCAAAAAATTATTAATTTTCGCAAAAATGGAACTCGCATTCTTCACCTTCACGTGAAAAATACTGAAATCCTCGCCTTTTACTGATTGAGCTACTGTCTGTTGTTTCAGTTTTCATTGCAAACTCCAAAAACTTTATTTAAAGTATTAAAAAATAATTTACTTTTATTTATGAATTAATATTTTAAAAAACTACATTAACATCAAGTGTCATCCACTACAAGCTTTTAAAAAATGTATTTGAATTTGAGTGGATGAATACAAGGTATTTTAAATAACGACTGAAAATTTTAACAAAATATATAAATAAATAAATATAGGGAGAGAGTGTGAACTAATTGTAGGAATTGAAAAAGGTAGATAAATTGTGGTTTTTTAATCATTACAAATAAAATAGTTACCAGAATTTTTTCCTTCCCTTTTACCATTTCTCAAGTCCAGAATGTAATGATGCATTTTATAATGCGAGAATGAAAGTTAATAATACAAAGAAAATCAATGTATTCTTATAAATGCAACTTAAAAATCACAAAAGTTATTTATATGTGCTTTTTGAAATGTAAATAATATTTCACCGTGAGAATAATAGCATCTCATATTTATATCTTTGATAGTGCTTTGACTAACTTAAGAGTTTTATTTTCCTCAGAAATTTTTAATAAGCATTTACTTACCTCTTTTACCATTAGCAACATCACTGCACAAAACAGTACACGTGAAGAAACTGACCAACAAAGTCTTTGAAAACCACATTGTCTGCAATAGAAAAAAATAAAAATAAATAATAGTTTTCGAAACATAACAGATCACATAACAATTTCTTGACATTCTTCTTTTTATTTTTATTTTAACTGATTTTTTAAAATTTACTGGCACAAAATCAAGATTCGAACAAGCTGAACCAAACGTATAAGGTAATAAGATAGTTCAAAATTTGATGGAGATAATTTGATAATTTGAATACTTTGCGCAAATGCTTTTATCCGCTGCACTATAAGTTCATTAAAAATTAGTGTATTTGTTCAATTTGAGTTTTTATTTTATCATATTAAATCACAAATAAAATAAATTTATGCTATACTTTAAATCATGTCATCGAAAGAGGAGAAAATTCGAAGATATATTCACTATCATAAACATAATTCATAACGAGAAATTAATTCTGAATTAATTTTTGGCTATAATGTTGAAACACTCAACCTTAAAAAAATTTTATGTTTTAAAAAATTAGAATAAAAATTAAGACAGCATCTGACAATTTAATTAAAGCATTTGCTGTCACATCGTATGAAAATTTTTCACATAACATCAACACATTTTTAACAGTAATTCTTTTGTGCTATATGAGACAAGTGCAATACATTTGACAAATAAAAAAATTCTTAAAAATGCACTCTTATTAGGGTAATAAATAATATAATGTATTATCTCTCAAAAGTACGTAGACATAAAAGAATCGGGAAAAAATAAGAGACTCAGATAGAAATATCCTAATGCATACTATATATAAAGTTTTAACGATACTAAGGAATTTACTTTCTTATGACATTTTAGATTAATTTTTTATTATATTTTCAGCGCAGACCTCTTTCGCAGATTTTTAGCAAAAGTTCTTTCATTTTTATATTCTTTATATTTATATTTATTATTAGCACTCTAATAAAAGCATATTCTTTATTTTTATAATTTCATTCTTCATAGTGTTTAGATTATTAAATATTAGTATATAAAATGTTTCATAGTCCTTATAAATATTTTGGAATCATGAAATCATTTTTTTCCAAATTCAAAACCAGATGGAGTCACTCATTCAAAATCAAAATTACATCAAAACTTTATTGAATTAAATTTTGAAAATATTTAAATGGTGCATTTTTATCAAAAATACACAACTGTTTAATTTCACAGAATTCTAGTTTATAAAGTACATAATTCATCCATAAAATTTCCATCTCGTTCCATCTATGAAATAAAAGCATGCAGAAATAGTACTTGGAAGAGAAAAATACAATATTGTTTTATGGTTTTGGTAACGCAAAAAATATACCACCTACAAACTACATAGATTTATTTGTGAGTAAAAATGTATCATCAGACTAAAAAAAGTTAAATAAAGCATTATCATGCTTTTTATGTTCCCGTCTTTAACTGATTTTCGTCGTTTACAATACTTTTATTGGTTAATTCAGATTAATCTTAAGCGATTACTAATGCAAATGATTTATTACGATTTTATCTTTGCTTAGTCTTACAACAGAATTCAAGGGGTTAGAAGTGATTTTATAATTCGAAAAAAAAAGTTTTATGTGGCAATAGCAGAAATGTAAGAATTTTCCCGCTATATCAGAACACATGATCTATTAAGACCCATAACCTAATCAATTTTTTTCTATGCTATAGCAAGCATTAAATAGCGAGAGACTTAATGAGAAATTTCAACTAAAATTTATAATAAAAGCCCATCCGAGAATATATATGTAAGATGTATGCTGTCTAAAGATTAAAAGTATTGTGATTGATGTTGCATGATTTTAGATATTATGGTGGACTGAGATTGGTTGAGGAATAAATTCGGCAGAAACTTTTTAAACAGAAACTTTTTTTTCGTATTGAAAATGCAGTCATTTAATTATTTAATTATTTTCCTCAACGAAATCTAGGTTTTTTATTGTGCATAATAAGTTTTAGAAACAAGAAATAATTATTTTCGAATCTTAGAGAAAATGTTCTCGTTTAAAGCTGTTTTCATCAATGCATATCAGTTGTTTCTACTTTAAAAACATGCTTTGACAAATTATGAATACTTTAGCTGAGCATTGAAAATCCAAAATGATATATAATATATACATTTTCAAATAATAATTCCGCATTAAGATTAACTTTCAAGCAATTTAGTAAATTTTTTACAAATAAATATGAAGCTGAAATCTTTCTTTTATAGTTTTAAAGATAAATCTGATAAAACATTAATACTTACCTCTTTTTCCAATCTTTCGTTAAGTAAGAAAATAATAATGTGGTTGAAAACTTTAATTATACTCCAGCCGTATTATTTTCTTATTAAAGATTAAAATTAGAACTTACCATTTAATGTTTTAAACAACAATTGATTAAAACAAAAGTGCTGATGACTGTGATTGAACAAAAGAAAAATTTGAAAGGTAACTTACTTTGCGCGATCAAAAACAAAATCTACTTATGTGTATTTTCTCCAAAATTTCTTAATTAAACTTTTTTTTAAATAACATATTTCTTCCAAGATACTTTCTCTAAATTTTACAGAAGCTTAAATAGGATAAATGCATATGTTAGATTCATGCAAGTTAGTTTCAAAAGATAAATTAAAAGATATATAAAGTTTCAAAAGATAAATTAAATTATAATGATTAAGTACAAAATAGTCTTAACTATGTATATACTCTAAAATAATATACATTTGAAATTCCGTGCTTCTGACTTAAATAGATATGACAAAACTGGCAGATCAGTTATTAACACATGTATCATTTTTTTATCTTATAACTGTTAAAAATATTTAAATTAAACTGAAATATCTTTATCTGTCATTGAAAATTTTTTAATGCAATGATTCGTCGACTAAAACAAATATCTTTTAAATTCGCTGTTTATTGTACTTCTTCAACAAAACATCTATGTTAATCCTTGATCAAATTTTAAATATCAATAGTTGCTTTGAAATTGAGATAAGTTATTAAAAAAAGAATTTTATTTTACAAATCTTATTAACAAATTTTAAAATTGTTTTTAATTAATTTTAGAAAGGCAAGTTATGACGAAACATTGTATTGCTAATTACAGTATTATATTTGTGTAACAGTCTTGTATAGAAGCTGTAATTGTATTGAATTAAAAGTGGAGGTAATCAAAAATTACAAATAACTCGATTATATGAACAAACAATTAAGCAGTTGGAAATTTTCACAACTTGCAATCATAGATTTTCATTCTTAAATTCTCGATAAATATTTACAATATTAATCAGGTACAAAAATATACCTGTTGAATTTCAGAATGCAAAAGAATAATTTTAAATTAACTCATTTTTTAAACTAAATTGATCAAAAGAGTTTAAGAATGTTTTTTAGATTGAAAAAACCATATAATATTAAAATTCAGATAAATCAAATTTAAAAAAGTTAGATAAATAATTGAAAATTTTAATAATATTTGCACTGAATTATTGAGCTTTAAATGCTTATCATTGAGTAAAAAATAGAGAGAAATAAGAGAACTTGCAAAGAAAATTTTTTTATTCATAGATTCTTAGAAGTGTTTGCATTTTAAATAAAGGTCAAAAGTTGATATTTTTGTTTTAATATATAAAAAAGATTATTAAAATGATATTAATATTATGTAGTTTACATTAATGTTTACATTAAAGAGTTTTATTAATATTCCTCCAGCGGCAAAGCAGAATAATCCTAAAATTTGAGATATTTAATGTATTTTGAAGTGAAACAACGAAATTAAAATTAAAATAAATTATTGAAAAAGAGAAAAATCTTAATTTTTTAAGTTAGGTAATTTTAAAGGAATTTTACTTTAACTCTTTACCAACCAAAAGACTTTCCTCGTCCTTAAAATATAAGCATCTGATGGCCTTAAAACAACCGAGATTTCATTATAAGTTTAAATAACTAAATATCCTACAAATTGAGTTAGAAGAGAGCAACAGTTAAAATGATTATTCAACTAATTTTTATGGAATGTTTTTTTGAAAGCAAAATACTTTTTAAAGAATTTAAAGAACATTTTTTTTTTTTTACTTTTTAGAAAAATGCACTTACCATATAGTTGAGAGAAGGATGTTCTCAAATTGTTGATCTAGCTTCGTGCTTCGCCCATTATATACTGTTAAAAATGGGGCACATTTGCGTGATATCATACATTGAACCAAAATGTAAAAGAATCATGCAGTTTATTTACACACTATTTCCGTAAACAACAAAAACACACAAACGTTATCAGATCTTGGGTATTAAAGATGAAATTAGTGCAATAAATCTTTAAACAAAATTTTAAGCTTAAAAACTTAAAGAAAAAAGTTTCCGAGAGATTAGTCGTTCCCAAAATCTTTTATGACATTCATATAACTGATAACAGCTTCCGACTGCTCAAGAATTGTCAGATTAAGCGTTTTTTCAAAATTAGCCCTTTTGCAATTATTTTCTCTTTTTCAATCATAAGTTTAAGAGAATTTCATTTTTTAAATAAACTTCTTATTGCACAATTTTTTTTTGTTGAAAAATTATATGCCTACATGAATTGGTACAAATTTTCACCTACTATTTATTTGTTATCTGAAGTTTTAATCGCATTTTTCTGATTTTTTAATTTGTCTTTTCACATGTAGTTAAGAGGGAAATTAGCAATCAATTTTAAATTCTCTGTCTCAATTCCTAGAATTATGAAATTCTGTATAATTATATGTCCTTGAGAATAATGGGACATTAATATGCTCAAAACTTTTTTTTTATCTCTCAATCATTTATTTTGTTCAATATTCTTCTATTCCAAGTAAATAAAAGCATCATTTGCCTAATCTACTTTTTAATGGAGTTAAGTTTTGCTTCAGAAATATTTTAAAATTTACGTTCCTGAATGATTGATAGAAAAATTCACATGATAACTTGAAATACTTTGAATATTAATCTTATGGATGCGTGAAAAATACTAAAATTACTTCAAGATTCTACAGCAAAGTAGCCCAAACCCCTACCATTATTAAAATCCTATGTCCTATAAGTAAAATAATAATAAATAATACTTTGGAGAGTAAAGCCATGTTATTTCAAGCAAATCAAATTGATTTTGAATCTGTAAATTAAAATATAGTTTATTAAAAAGCTGTATTTCAACATGAGAAAAACATGAATCATTGAGATGTTTTATACTTCATGTCTCCCTCGTTGGAGGATAACTAAATCAGTGAAATAATTCATTGCCGAGAATTATTTTATTTTTAAGTAACATTAATAAATCAATATGTAGCTCTAAGATGCATTATATTAATTGTTTCTCTTTTTGAAAAAATAACCGATTCAGTGCAGTAACTTATCACCAAAATTTTGATAACACTCTTTTCTAAAACCATCTGATATTAACAACTTTTCATAAATCTTCATAATTCTAACTATTAGAAACTAAAGTTGCCTTTCTAAACCATGTTTTGAATTTTTTTACTAATTGAGCAATACGTGTAATTACACATTGCATTTTTTATGTATTTTCTAATTTATACATGCTTTTTATTTAATTTGGCTTACCTCATTTTCATAAAGGTGGAATTCTATAGTTGATTTTTTATTTCCTTCTTTCTGAAAAGCTGTGGATGCTCGATGATAATGCAGTAGTTTAACATTTTCAAAAATTAATCTAAACCATCTGGAAGTGAAATTCAGAGATACTGATTGCAAGATCCTCTAATTATTATGACAATGAATTGAGAAATATACTTAAGACTAAAATCTGAAAATGCAGAAGATTTTAAGAAAGTTTGTTTTTAGTAGTGTACTAAAATTCAGGAAATCATATTTTTACCAAAAATCTGATTAAATCGAAAACGCATAACAATGAGGCATTAAAAATAATAAATAAGAAGTCTAAACAAAATCATTATCGAAGAAAAGAAAATTTGTAAACAATTGTAAAAAAACTAACAAACTATGAATTTGATTAAAATTTTATTTATATCATCATTTTATGAATATAATTTTGTTCTAATATTTATAGTCAAAAAAATTATTTTTGACTTTTTATAATTTCTCTCATATTTTCATTATTTAATTTAATGTTTTCAATATTTTTTCTTTGAAATAACTATATAAACATGTTAATTTCTTAATTTTGAATTAATAATCCTTAAAAATTATCTCTATATCTAAGGTATTTTTATAATAGGAAAAGGAGAAGCACTGAATTGACACGAACAAATGCATATACATAAGTATAGGCAAAAGAAATATTTCAAACTTTGTATTAACTTTGTATCTGTGATATTTGTAAAGGGACTATTCTATTTTTTAATGGAATTCTTGATAAAAAAAAGCACAAAAGATAATGTGCATTATCTTTTGAGAAACGTTTTTCTGTAGTATTATATAAGGAATTTCACAGTAGTATTCAGAAATTTTAAAAATTACTTTTAACGGCACAGAGTTTCTCCCTCTGTTTCTTGTAAACATCCGGGAGGGAATCATCAAATATAGGAATGAGAATAGTCCCTTTTACAACAACAAATCCTTTTATATAAGAGAAACAATATCGATAGACAAAATCTCAGCTAGTTTTTGGAGGCCCTGCAAATTATTTTCTATGACCACTAGAAATTATTTCTAGGACCATATTCGTCAGCGAACTTTCTCCTTTAAGTAGAAAATAATAGTGAAAAAATAGCATTTTTTAATAATATTTTTTTAGTTCCTCGAAATATAAAATATTACTTTTATCTAAAAATTATACCCCTTGAATTTAATGAATCACCTCCGTTTAGACCACCCGAAGAGCAAAAAAAAAAAAAAAATATTTAAAATTTCCTGTGCCTGTTTATCTATGAATAGGATATTTCAAAAATGAGCAAACAAGACAGATGAAATTTGATTCAGGACTGTTAAAACAAAGTTCATATTTAAATTAAATTTTTAATGAAATCCATCAACGAGAAGTCTGTCTGTCCATTTATATGTACGTGGATACCATAGCTCAAAACCCAAACGCGATAGATGGCTGAAATTTGGTGAATTTTTGTGTCACCAGACATGTAGTTCTATGTCAAATTTTGACTAAATAGTCGAGGAATTGAATGATTATTTTTGAACTTCCTCTATATTATGAGGATGCGATAATCCAAAAATGCTATTAACTAGAGGATTCAAATTTGATTTGTCATGGGGGCATCAAAACTGTAAATCGACATCAAACTTTGGTAAAGGGAAGAAATTAAAAAAAATACATAGCTGATATTATTCATGATGGTACGTAGATTAACACAAAAGTTTCCTCAATGTATGTGCATGCAAAAAGTGATTGAACATTCTCAATTGTTAGGAAATACAGAAACTTTGCAATACAAATTTCAATCTATCTGTATTGGGCGTGTGCCTAACAGCTGACCAGTAATACGTGTATTTGAAAGCATAGCCTGGGCGATCAGCCTATAATCTCCATTCCCTGAAAATAGCTGTTAGTAAGTGGCCAAACAAACATGAAATTAATGTAGCGCAGAGTAGATTAGAATTTTAATAATAATTAGTTTAAAAGAAAAAAATACAATATTTTTTTAAAAATAAGAGATAATTGATTAATGAACTAGAGAGTCGAAGTGGTAAAGTCTACATAGGATAATTGGGAAGATAAAACTGGAGTTAATTAAAAATCAGAGGGGGGAGGAATTGGAATGACTTAGTAAAACGTTGTCTGTTCTACAATTCGACTTATCGCCAATCAGTCCAATTGAGCTGGTTGCAAGGTACTAGGAGCAGGTGGGATCTTGATCTTTGTTCATTTACATTGGAGTGCTGAAGAGGAAGTTGCCTAACAGAAAATTAAATATATGTTGCTTAAATTGTAGATTTCACGTATAGATCTAGGCGTTTTTCTAAACACAGCCATTTATTGTGCTTTTTGAAACTGAATGATATTTTTCCAATGAGATTGTGAATTGTTTTTCAAAACACCAAATTCGTATTAAACTTGTTTTTTATCCTGTTTGAGTAAAAGCTTCGCATTATTTCGTTCTTATTTAATCAAACGGTCGTAAGTCAAATTCATCAAAATATTCAATTGATGCAAAGCCTTTATATAGATTAGTTACTTAAGCTCTCGAATTCTAGTATATGATTGTTGTATGCTGTCAAGCCTCTCCCAAGTCTACGTCGACCCCGAAAAACTGCAAGAAATCTCAATCGTAAAAAAAAAAAATAATGGTGCTAAAAATTGGGCAAGGAAGCAAGGGAATTCTATATGTTTAATTTAATTATATTAACGTCTTTTGAAACTACAAAACCTATTTTAGGATAAACTTAGTGAACACTAGACGTCTGATTTCATCTGCACCAACTCATGATCCCAGATATAGTGCAGACTTTTGGTTGGATAGGGTTTTAACCTGGAATCCCCCAGTCACAAAACCAAGATCTCAACTTTTGGGAACAGGCTCCAAAAATTCAAACGTATTTAAAAAAAAAAAAACCTCAAACGTATGTAAGAAAGTATATTTTAAAGTGTAGATACTAATCTTGCTCTTACTCTAATTTTCAAGTAAGTTAAGAGCAGGTTCTTGTTCCTTTCCTTATATTTTAAAACAGATTAAAACTTTTCCCTTATCTTTTGAAACGGTTTGATAAGAACGCAATCTGTAACAATCAATTATTCTTTTTTTTAAATGGAAGTTCTTTCAGAAATTTATACCAACTTAAATAAAATATGAAATTTTCAATTTTCATCACAGTTACAATTCCTTCGTTTAATTCCAATTTTTTTTCCGATATATTCCTTATTATCCTTTATTTTTTAATTTTTTTTACACTGCAATACGTTTCATGCGCATGTTACATTTGAAAGTTCAGATACAACTTGTTTGAAAAGAATGCAAAGAAGCACGATAAAAAAATAATGTTCAATAATCAAGTAGTGATGCAATGAATAGGATGAATTTCTAAATGGACTTAAAACGAATGCAAAAGGAAATTCTTTTTTACAAGATAAAATTCTTTAATAAAATTCTTTAAATTGATTGTCCATTAAAGGAACTACAAAAAAAAAAACTCTATTTATCTCATCACTTTCTGAAAGTTTTTAAATATGTTCCTTTTTATGATATTACTAAAAAAGTTTAATGTCTTTAAGTTCAGATTGCTTCAGTATTGCATTCTGAGCAATGCTTGGCATCTCTGTGGCAATGCTAAGCAATAGCGGTGGCTTGGAGATCATGTTTCGACTTGGACGCCAAAGGGTACCAAGTTCGAAACCTGATCCCACCGCACACCCGTCATTATACGTGAGAACTGCCGCTGGTGTTAAGCGAATATTAAATTAAGATGAAGTGAAAATTGAAAAGTGGTGTTATAGGCTTTGGTTTCAATCTCGTCATTTGACAACGTTTCAAAATAATGAGATCCGTCCCAAACTAAACCCTTGTGTTGCTCCAAAATTGGATGCTGATATAACTTAGAAAATGTTTTTTTTTACATTTTCAGCTAGGGAAAATTCAAAATAATGCTTTATCACTGTGGCGTGAAGGAAAAACTTTTGATTTGATGATCAAGATTCAAAACATGATTCAGTCGAAGATCTGCCTAGCAGATGGGACTACAGTAGCTAAAAATGTGATCAGCCGAAAATCTGCCTAGTAAATAGGATTGATTACAGTTACTATAAGATATAAAACTACTATCGCGAGTAAAGTGGCGTGGAAGTTGCTAAAATAGGGGAATGACTCAGGTTTCATCATCTTACTGAAATGCTACTGGTTTATGAAGTCATTTATTATTATTATTTTTGTAACTTAAAGAGAGAGAAGTTTAAGTAAAGGAATTTAAATTCCACACAAAAAAAAATTGTTTTTAATTACTGGAATTTAATCGAAAATTAAGATCAAAACAGTCATGGTTTTTAATGACCCCTACTTTTTCTCCCATTTTCGATTAATTTTGAATAATTTAATTACTAACTATTCTTTTAACTTGATAAAAAGAAAGTTTTTGACAAAGAAATTTAAAACATTGATAGCTTAAATAAATAGCTTAAAAATTAAGTTCAAAACTAAATTAATAATCTTTTATACATTCCTTGCCCTCATTTATACATATTTCCATAACTTTTGTGGAAAAAACGAAAAAAAAATTACGAATTAAAAATTTTCTCGACATTTTTACGAACCTCCACATATTAGACATCCTTGAGTTCTAAAAATACATTTTTGTAATTATGTCTGTTTGTAAACATGAAAATTATTTAATTTATCATTTGAGCGAAATCCATTCACTGGAAGTTGGCTGCTTTATAATGAATATAAGTGATAACTTCAAAACGCAGAATTTTAATTGGATAAAATTTAGTACACAAATGTATTGATCTGAAAAATACATTCTTATCATATTTTGAACCAAATTTGTCAAGCAGTTGACCATTTGTTGTTTTTACTTTCTCATGCATGTAAACTCAATTTAATGGTTTAAAATAATTCAATAAAATTCTGCTATTTTTTGATTAAGACTCTAACTTCGTGTCAAATTTTGGTGTCCTTCTTCTGGCATTGCTCTGCAAAGCTTTCGTGGCTTTATCCAAGATAAGGCCTTTATTCTCGGCATTTCCAAGAAAGAGATAAGAATTTTATTCTAGCATATGCAAGGAAGTTCCGAGATCATTCCCGCTGGTTTTATTAAATGTTTACTGGCATTAATGGATTATTTATTTTCTTTACTTTCTTTCATGTGTTCAAAATGTTATTTGCTGTGAGATGTGATGAATTCCATGCATTAATGTATTACCAGCGGGTGACCGAGCTCCGCTCGGAGAAAACAGGTATCGAAGCTAACTCGAAGATTTAAATTTTCAATTGTGATTTTTCAAAACAATACATGCCATAAGAAAATTTGTGAAACCATTGGTGAAAAGATAACCGGTTAAAGTGCACCATTGTAAACTATTCTAAACAAAGTTAGAGTTTGGAAAGGGAACTATTCTATACAAAGGTAAAGTAAAGGTAAAGATTGAAGTGTGTTGAAGTTCAATATTTTTGACAAATTTATT
>JAPMOQ010023642.1:7002059-7137495 GCA_026543055.1 Argiope trifasciata
AAAAAATCCCAACACTAGGAAGGAGCTGTGCTAGATAAACGAAATTTGGTAGGCGTGTTTATACATCTGAAAGATGACGTCGATTCAAATTTCGAGCTACGCGCGTAATTGTGGCGCTAGTAGCGACACTATGAACATGCAAATGAGGTTTGCTTTAAATAAGCGCTGTAAGATTCGTGATCGTTATTTACAGTTGAGATCTGACGGAGAGGGTTAATGTTAGTCAAGGATGCCTCTGAGAAGACGAAGAAGCCATTATCAACAGCTCACTGAGTTTGAACGAGGTCGTGTTGTAGGGAAGCTGGGTTTTCTTTCCACGATATTGCTGAAAAACTTGGCAGGAATGTATCCACTGTGCATGAGTATAGGCAGCAGTGGTCAAGGGAAGGTACTGCCTCAAGATGACCAGGTTCCGGGCGGCCAGGTGTTACTACGGAGAGGGAAGACCGTCGTATTCGGCGTATGGATGTGGCTAATCTTACTGCGTCTGCAGCTGAAATTCGAGCTACAGTTGGCACCACAGTGACACAACGAACTGTTACAAATCGGTTACTTCAAGGACAGCTCCGAGCCAGACGCCCAGTACAGTGCATTCCACTGACTCCAAACCACTGCCGTTTGCGACGTGAGTGGTGTCAAGCTAGAACTCATTGGAGGACGGAGTGGAGATCTGTTGTGTTTTCGGATGAAAGCCGGTTCTGCCTTGGTCGCAGTGATAGCCGTTTGTTGGTTACAAGGAGGCTAGGTGAACGCCTGCTAGTGACCTGTCTGTGGTCTAGACACACAGAGCCTATTCCTAGAGTTATGGTTTGGGGAGCAATTTCGTATGACAACAGGAGCACTCTCGTGGTTATTCCACGCACCTTGACTGCAAATTTGTACGTCAGTCTACTGATACAACCTGTTGTGCTGCCATTCATGAACAACATTCAAGGGTGTGTTTTCCAACAGGATAACGCTCGCCCTCATACCGTTGTTGTAACCCAACATGCTCTACAGAGTGTCGACATGTTGCCTTGGCCTGCTAGATCACCAGATCTTTCTCCAATCGAGCACGTATGGGACATCATTGGACGACAACTCCAGCGTCATCCACAACCAGCATTAACCGTCGCTGCATTGACCGCCCAAGTGCAACAGGCATGGAATTCCATCCCACAAACTGATATCCGACACCTGTTCGACACAATGCATGAACGTTTGCATGCTTGCATTGAAAATTCTGGCGGTTACACCGGTTACTAATGTACCAACATTTCACATTTGGAATGGCTCTTCTCGCCAATGGCTCTACCTGTGATCTTGGAACTTTAATCAATTAAATATGTTACTTAGACAAATGTATTCCTAAAATTTCATTACTGTACAATAATTTTTTCTTGGTGTTGGGATTTTTTTTCCATCAGTGTATATTACATATATATATTCGCAGGTAATTTTAGGAAAAGGAAATATAGTTCAAGACTTTTCTCGTTTACTCTTTCAATGCCAGCAAATTTATTTGATTTAAAATGCAATAATGAAGACGCAATTTTGTAGGATCTGGAAGGAGAACTATTATACACTTTTCTGAATCAAAATATTAATTTAAAGCTATACTGTTATTTTTGCATCAAACTTAATAAAAAGCAGATATTAAGTACAGACAAGAATTTTAAAAAATCAAATAAGTATTATTAATTATAACTCAATCAAACTTAAAAATATCGGGTTTTGCTAACCTCCAGATGATTTAATTTCTGGTTATTCAATTTTTATATTCTTATAGAAAGTATTCTTTCACAATTAAACAGTATATACAACATGACTAAGATTACATTTATTGGAGAAATTCGCTGATTAAAAAAAAAATATTTTTATAAAAATGCTACAATTAACAGTTTAAAAATTAATATGTGGGCAATTCCTACTCATTAAAGTTAAAAATTTGTGTTAAATTCAAATTCAATAGATTCGTTTTTTTTTTTAGGTCTTATACGTAGATATAACATACAAATAATTTTATTTTGAATAAAATGACAATAAATATAATAAATTACTTGTAATATTCTATCGAGAGGCTTGATCAAACCACTAATATCAGCCGGTCCACCAGGACGAATACTATTGATATAAACTCCACTTTCATATTTTCCATCTGATAAACTAAAACCAAAATCTTCATAGACTGGATCTTTGAATAGAGTTACTTTTTGAATTTCAATAGGTAATGGAGCTGCAAATGATGAGGAAGGATTGCAATAAAAACTAGGATTATCATTGCACATACTATGTCTGAAATTGCACTCATTTTGTTTAAATTGACTTATAACATCTGGAAAAATTCCATTGTTTTCGAAGCCAACATTAAGTTGTTCAATTTGAGAATTCAACTCAAGCAAATTATTTTCAGACAAAGTATCCGTAGAGCATTTCAAATTGTTTTCCGAATCTTCTCCTTCAGGGGTCCTTTCTTCATCTGGACTCTTTTCGTGCCCTAAAATACTTTCTTCTAGTTGGCGAAGAAGTCGAGACTCGCCGCAAGTCTGCAAATCCTCCAAAACTTTATGCCAACTCTCTTTCTCATCTTCTGATGGCACAGACAGATTTCCTGAATAACTATTTCTTCTAGGATTTTTTTGTTCCCAAAAAATCTGCCTGTTATCTCTTTCACTTGTCTTATATTTTGTCTGTTCCAGAGTGTTTGGATAAGAGATTGAAACAATGTTATGATTACTTGATTGACCTGCAATGGAAAACATTCTTACATACAAATCAGAATTAATAGAAAAGCATTTTAAAAGTAATTTTTAAAAAAGTATCTGTTTATAAACATGCCAACAATCTTTTGCGACGAAAAAATACACATATGAATTATAGATATGATTTCACAATAAAATTTTTGAAACTTCTTTGCTGAAAGTTAGAAATAATCTACAAAACAAAAACATTACAAAATCAATTAAGCTTATATTTTTAACAGAACAAGATGCTAAAAAAATATTATATACAATTAAAAAGCAAAAATCAATTTTTATAACGGAAATTTCATTTCTCATCACAAAGTGATATTAACTGTACAAAATGGTTAAACTTTCGAACTAAAAATGTATAATGATAAGATGGTGTGCAAATTGTCTTACTATATTCATCGCTTTCAGTATGTGTAACATCAGGGACTAATCTAGGGTTACAACTATCCCAAGAATCAACAGCACTGTCAACACTTGATAAGGGAGTTGAAAAAGTCTTCATGTGATTATCTGGCATGCAATGAATACCCTGTTATAATTTAAAAAAGAAAATGTTGTACAAATATAATTTAAAACAAAATTTTCACTGTTTAAATAAATAAAAAATATTAATAATCAAATACCTTCATTTTTGCATCTTCTGACTCTGTAGGCGAAGGGGAGATAAGAAAAAAAAAGAGTGTAAAAATAGTGACAAAATAAAAGTCAAACAAAAGTATTTTAAAGAAGATTTAGCATCACGAAACAGAATAATTAAAGGATTTACATCACAAAAAGAAGCAAATAAATGTTTCAAATTATTATGAATTTATCTTCTACGAAAATTCTATCACTTTCATGCAGTGCTTAGCTTTTTCTGCGCAATCATATCAAATGGCATCAAGGAAGTAATTTGCTTTTAATAACCAACAGATGACGTCCCTTTCTCTCATTCTGCACTTATAAGCTTTTAGATAACAGCATTATAAGGAGACAAATGAATAAAGAATTAATTTTTCAATTAATTAATTGGATAAATAATTTTAGAAACAAATTTCATTTTTTTTTTCAATATTTACCTTTAGTAAAAACAAATAGTAATTCAAGCTGGGGAATAGTAAGCAAAAAAAATATATATATATTACTCAACTTGCTGGAAAACAAGGATGCTCATACTTCTGGGGGTGGGGGGAAATGCTGATAGCAAAAATAGATAATATAAAAATAAAAATCGATTCATGCTTGTCATATTACAATTTAAAATCATTCGTCTTTCACTAGTATTTATTCTAATTTTGATCATCACATTCTGAAAGAGATTTGAAGCCAATTCGTTTCTCAATGATGTTATTTGTTTTATTAATTTTTGACCAAAACTTACAATTTCATTAAAATGATTTTAGGAGCCATTATTCAAGCTTTATTCAAAACATTTAACTTCATTAAAAATGTAATATTAAAAATTTGTTGGTACATATGTCTAGGAAAACAATGCTTAAGAACTGGACATAAATAATTTAATCTAGTGTGCTATAATGATTAAATATATTCTACTATATCACAAAACATTACTTTCCCTTCAATTTTTAAAATTAAGTAGAACCCTTTTTTTAAACAATCACCAAAAATGAAATTTAGAAAACTTCGAATAATAAAATAAGAAAACCTGAAAATATAAATGAAAAACAAAATTTTCTAAAAATTATTTCTAAAAAGCCATAATTCAAATAAATAATGTTCAATTACATCCAAGTCTAATTTTAAATACTGATCAGTGGATTAAAACAGTGAATGAAATATTACTTAAAGTTTATACAGATAGATAGACAGATAGAGAGAAAAGAGTGCCTGATTTCAGTTCAACATTTTTATAAAATCACAAATTTATTTTAAATCTTTGATTATTAATGGGACATGTTTCAAATGTAGTTAAAATCCATAGCCGAAGAATTACAAAAACTTCATAATGCACAGATATTTCAGTTGTTAAAATAATTATAAACAAATTAAACTTGATTTATAATCAAGTAAATCAAAAAATTAATCAAATACAATGATTTCTGATTTTTTTAAACTAATTCTTTATAAATTAACTTAAAATGCATAGCAAACAGTTGAAAATAAAAAGATATGAATGTAATACTTCTGAAAATCAAGATACATGAGATTTATAAAAAAATTTTGATCCGGAATGCAAAATATTTTATTTTGAAATGTTTTGCAAGGAAAATTTATTTTCTAAAATAAATTACACCATTTTGAAAATCATGTTAAGTATATTTAAATAAATAATAAAAGTACAAAAAATAATATACAAGATACTTAAAGAAAATTAATTCAATTCACTAAATTTCATTTAGTAAAGATAAAGAAATTTAATGCATCTTTTATTTTCTTTTGCTCAATGTAATCATGAAAAGAAGGAATAATTTAACTGGACAGTTCTCGGCACGAAAAATAAGTAAAATGCAACTTTTTGAAAGATCAATTATTTGATAAGACAATTGTTTAGAGGCAATGACAAGAGACAAAGGAAAGATTTAAATTGACTTAAATCATCAAACTATATTCCTATTATTTCAACGCTAAATCCGGCACTAAGTAATAGCAATCTGAAAAGATGCAACGCACTTTCAGAAATGTTTTTAAAAGCTTACCCATTTTGTTCTAAAATTTTCATTTTAATGCTGTTTCAACTTTTTGTTATTAAGATTGGTTTAAATAATTAATCTGCGGTTATATAAAGTCTCGATTTATATTGAAATATAACAGATCGTGAAATACACAGTGTCCATAATTAAATAACCCTTTTTTCAAGTAGTTTATAGACGAAACTATTTTTCAGAAAGTTATGAAATTTTGTGTAGGGCATAAGGAAGAGATAGGAATGTGTTTGAGTAAATAAAAAATTAATCCAAATTTCGACGCCAAAAGGCATTTTTTAAAAATAAATTACACATTTACAGCATGAATTTTATTTATTTTCCCCCCACCTTTTTTAATAATTAGTAAATTTAAATGAGTCGCTTAACACCCTTTTAGATATAACTTCGATAGCGACTGCCATTGAACAAACTCAAACTAACTGCTCTCGCCCGAAATGTACGATGCCATTTTGATGCCACACGATAAAAACAAAACATTCGAGCAATGAGATGTCTATTGATGTAGCCACTCGAGCTCTCTTAAGAAATTTTTCTTCATGCACGAGCAACTTCGAAGCACAAAGACTCTTAACAAGGTGAACCTCGAAAATTGCAGTCAACCGAAAATTTGTTCTGTTACTAATTTTCGAACAAAAGATTTAAACGGACGAAAATAATAAAAAGCAAAAACACAAATTTTTGCCCATGTCATGCAGCAGTTGCAATTCTCACTTGGACATCAAAAACTTAGAAACTTTCACGGAGATTTTACTTCCGGTGAGCTCGGTATTTTTAGTCACTATGTCATTCATTACCTTCACCAGATCAGTCTTTCTCAGTAAAATTATTTAACAAAATTATAATTCCAGTAGGATACTGGACTTTGAAGAGGATGCAAGAAAGTGTATTGACTGTTGAAAATTTTTGATTAATGGTGGCCGAATTTGAAGATGTAGATTCTATTAATAATTGATGTAAAAAGAAGGAAAAAATTCAAAATACTTACTTTCAGCACAAGGACACTTAGAAATTTTCAAAGTAACTGTATCTCCACATGTTTGTAAAATACAGATTGCCTCATTTAAAGTTTTGCCCCTTAAACTATGCCCATTAATGGCCAAAATACGATCACCCACATGCAAAGCACCAGTTCTGAAAGAAATACAAGAATATCAAAATAATATATCACAGGTTTACAGTAACAATGTTAATGGATCATTAAAATAATGGGGGGAAAACTTTCCCGAGATTGATCTAAATTTTAAATTTTAATAAAACATGAAATAAAAAAATCTGGCAATCGTTTTCGTTACATTTTAAATTAAAGGTAGAAGTGTGGTATCTCTGTAAATGACAAGAATGAAAATTACACATTTTAAAAATATTTGTACAATTATTTGGTAATATTAACAAATAAAGCTTCTTTTACTCTTTAGATTTTTCTCCCTTCTTATAAAAATGATAAATAAAAAATGTTTCAAATAAATTTAACAGATCGGAAAACGAATAACATTATTCGACACTTCAAAAATTACCTCAAAAATAAAAGCATGGCTAAATAAATATTTAAATACAGAATGCATTCATAAATCATAGAAGCAAAATTTATAAGTCACCAGCAGCACAAGAGCACATGAACTAAAGAATTTCTGGATTATTTGATAAGGCAAAAAGTTTTAAATATATCATCTTAAAAACTGAAGCTATGATTATCAAACCAAAACAAACTATACTATGCAAATATTAAAATAAACAGGTTAACTGCAATCAATAACAGTATTAATTCCTTTCACTGTAGTCTGGCCAATTGATTTATTCATCTGAAAGCAATTATTCTGTTGACAAGATTACATTCCAGATAGGAAAAGTAAAAAAAGAAATAAAAATAATAAATATTTGCACAATTAATAATCTTTGTAAATGTTTAAAAAATGAATGGGACAAAATAAATCACTTGTGTTTACATCCTTTATTTGCGATAAACTTCTAAAAGGAAAAGATAAATATTCTTGGTAAAGAATGTAATCACCAAATTATATACCATAATATTTTAAAACTATTAAAGTAAATTCAGTAAAAAACACAGAAAAGATGAATTAAATTTTTATTAATACAAAAGGATATTTTTCTAAAATATTATATTATTACAGTAAATGTTACTGTATATAACTGTATCATACTACATATATTATGACATACAACTCCATTATATTGTAATAATTTCCTCTAAAATGGTAATACACATTCCTACAAAAAAAATCATCTGGAATAAATACAAACAATTTTTAAAGATAAATAGCATTAAAGCAGTTAACCATTTTATAAAATAATTAAATTCTAAAGTACCTTAACAATTCTAAATGTTAACTGAATTATTTAAAAGTATATGATATGTAGTACCTCTCTGCTAATCCATTTTCAGTAAGGCCAGATATAAAAATTGGATCGAAAGGCTCTTTAGTACCAGATACAGTTATACCTAATGGACCACCATGTCTAACAAGCTCAACAGTATACACTATGGCACAAGTAGTGTCTGGATCTTCTAAAATTATAAAATTTATAGAGTTTTAACATTTTAGAAAACAATTTTTTACATTTTTACAACTTTCAGTAAAACTCAAATGAACGTAAAATACTTATTTTAAGATTTTGTATCATCCAAAAAACTTTCTGTTGCACAAAATACAAAAATATCAATTGCCACATACAAACATAATTTCCTCAAAATATATACGAATTAAAAAACCAAAAGATTTTTTTTTCCAAATAAACTTTAAATATTCCAAATTCATAATAAATATTCAGGCTTCGCTTTTGGATAGTAGCAAAGTATCCGTTTAGTTTATTTATATTAACGTCCCATTTTGAAACAACACAAGGGCTATTTTGGGACGGACCTCATAATTTGGAGCCGCGGTCAGATGACGAGGAAGACACATGAGCAGGACCCCCCCCTCCAAACTTTCACACCACATCAGTGGGAGGACATTTGGCCCAGACGGATTTAACGTGCACCAGACCCGCTTACACAGCGGTTCTTCCGTGGAATCGGGCCACGAACCTGCAACCCTCTGGTTCAGAAGCCAAAACCTTACCACCAGGCCACCGCGGCCCCCATATTTTAGCAAAATTCTTAACATTAAGATTTCAGATCGTATATTATGTGTGCCGTACCAAAAAACTAGAATAATAATTTTAAAAAAAACAACATTTTTTCTCCTCATAAGTGTAACATTCATTTTCTGCAAAGGAAGCATGGCAAATATATCAGTAATAAAATCTTTTGCATTGAAATTTTTATGTTCAGTCATAAAATCATTTGAAGCTTCCACAAGATTTTCGAAGACAAAATATTATTTCCCACTTTAATTCTTCTAAATCTCTTCATTTAGAATTAGAATAAAATCTCAGTTAACAATTTAGGTCACTTTTATTATTTTATTCATCCCCTAAAATAAAGTATATTATTCGATCACCTTGACAACAAATGAATTTAAAATTATATGATATTATATTGCTTTTAAACAGAATTATGCTGTATAATAATGATTTATTATGCAATAATATATGAAAAACAATTCAATGAAGCAGCTGTACCTGAAAATGTTTCATCTTTACGAATCCGCAATTTTACTATATCAGTACACGTATGTAAAATGGCTGTAGAATCTTCAACAGTCAAGTTTTCAGTCCTGAGGGAATTAATTGCAAGTAATTTGTCTCCTGGTTGAATTGTGCCAGTGCGATGAGCAATACTTCCTTTCTGAACATCAGCAATAATCAGAGGTTCGCCATACTGCCTATTTCTTGGAGCTATATATATATATAAAAGATGCAAGACAAATGAAATTCCAAACAAGCAAATACTATACATTCATCGAAATTCTATATCAAACAAATAATCAAATTATCGGAAATAGATCATTTATGCTCATTTTAAAACAACTGAACCCGCTTTTGCAGTGCAATAATTAAAAATTAAGTTAAAAAATAATATTATAAATCAGAAGTAACTAATTATACATGTCCAAAAAATAGCTCACAAACATAAAATCTGCAAAAACTGATGAACTAATGACTGTGTTGATGCTCACTGTGTTCATGAAATTTGGCACAGAGATACATTTCTATGGGAGAATATATAAAGCAACATAACAATATGGAAAAAATTGTAATTGTGAATTAAGAAACATAATAACAAAAAGTGTTAAATGATGTATCAGAGATAAAGCATTTATCTTGAAGGAAGTCCGTCTAATATAAAGTGTATTACCGTGCACTGCTATACAAGCCTCACTACAAGCTGTCATAGTGTTCAGGAGGATCTCAATAAATGTTGGTGAATCTAGCATTTATTGAGAAATCCAAAACATAATACATTAATCGAAAAGTGCAACTTTTAACTTATGGGTTCTTCGGACAGGGGGATTGGGGCGTACGATGTTCATTGACTCTTCCTAAATCAACCCATGTATGTTCAATATGATTGAAATAAGAAGAACTCGAGGACCGATCCATATGGTGAATATCCTCTTCGATAAAAGCATCAACAATCTGAGTTTTTATTATCGCGCCTTATCTTTCATAAAAATGAATGCCAATAGAACCTTGGAAAGTGGACCTCATCTTTATAGCAATGCATGATGACAGTACCCACAATGAAGATGTGCAGTGGTGTATGACTCCTCAACAATATGCCACTCCAGACAAGAGTTCCTTTGCCACCCAAATATGTCGATTTATTTTATGTAAGAGAAGTAATAACGAAATCTCCGTTCTCTCCAGATCAAGTTTCAACGAGAATTACTGGATGTAATCAATCTCAACTTATCACTGAAAAAAAACACGCTCTCATTCTTATTGAAGCCAAGACTAAAGCAGTCAGTTCCACAGCAAACGGGCTTTCCTGTTGGATGCAGTTAAAGGGGACACACACGACTAGAAGCCGGGTATATAGTGCTCTCTGCTAGACGTCTATATACTGTGTGACAGGAAATTCTTATTCCAGTAGCTGTAGCAAGGTCACGAGCATGCTGAGGAGCCGATGTCGAAGTGCGCTTGATGCCGAAAAATCGATCCTGTGCAAGTGTCATTGCTCTGTGGTGGCCTTCCTGGTGATAGCGCAACTTGTTTGGAATTAATTTCAAACTGGATACCATTTTCGGTGTCACTTGTGTAGCAATAGAGCCACCTCCGTAGGGAATTGGCAGTGGAGGATCTCCATCTCGAAAAATCATCTAAACGATAATGAGGACTCATTCTCACTGCAAACATGCAAACTTGTTTGTTTTAATACAATATTCAGAAAACTGCGAACAAAAATTCCAGAAACTTAAACTGTGTGTAATTCCAATAGCTCTGCAAAAACTAACACTAAACAACTTCTTTTTCTAAACTGATTGTTGAAATCGTGTTACCTGCTCTTAAAAATATATAAAACACGAATTCTGCCCATTTTTTGTTGGTAGAAATTTAGAATTATTTTGAAAAATATGTCTGTGACAATTTTAGACATGAGTGTATAATATTATCTCAAAAAGTAACTAACCAATTTACAAATTGAATAAAACAGTGGATATAACTGATAGGAATAGGATCGAAACGTATAGTTTGCGGCACAGAGCGTGATAAAAAAAATTTTTACTAAACAGAATTTCGAAATTATATGTATATTTAACCAGCTGTTAACACTACAATCTGAATATCTAAAATGCTATATTTTCGCAACAATAATATGGTGTTATCTTCACAGAAAGCTATAGAGAGCATGAAATATTATATAACAAAAATATGCATAATACTTCATATTATTAAGAATTAATATTGCTTTTATAATGCTTTCATATTTTCTATTCAAAAATCTATAATTTCTAGCAGTTTTATTATATTCATTCCCAGGATTTTTCACAGTTTACAAAATTAAAATTATAATGAATAAGCAAACATTATAAAATAACTTACAGAATGTTAAGAGTTGGAAATCTTAACAATCTAAGTTATGAAGGAGGGAAAACAAGTACGAAAGAAATTATAGCTACAAACCGGTGTAAGACGAATTTGATTTTTAATAAATTAACTTTTTTAATTTCCAGTTATACACGAGGATGTTGATAACAGATAAATATTTTAAGTCAAAATTAGATTACGATCACGATAAATGAACCCAAATCTCGTGCTTTAAATATAAACAAAGAACCAAGATGCGGATATTTGACATTCGATGTATAGCGTAAAATTTAACAAATATTGGTTCATCTACATGAAATAATTTTTCTAAGTCGTAATTGTCTGAGATTGAAGTGAGGGATCGGTAACCAGCTCAAGCTGACAAATAAAGTGAAATAAATTGTTTTGGAAAGTAAAGGAGAAAAACTGCACAATACGAAAATCCTTAGAAACACTGAGAATTTACAATTTCACATTTATGAAATCAATTGGCATTGTACGAAGGTTTCTGGCTCTTGCGCCATTAAAGAGGCCAGTCGTTCAATCTATGAAATTCAAAGCAGTTTAGCCTAAAAAATTAATATACTACTTAATTTACAAAAAAATAATTAACATTTGTACAGCTAAATGATATATTAGACATTACTAAATAAATAGTATGAGTTTAAGTGTATAAGTAAAAATCGTGTCTGAAATACAAATCTAATGAAATTCGAATTAAAATACTTATAGTTTTTGATTACCTGTTAAGGATATACCAAGATCTGCGCCCTTTTTAGCTAATTTTACAACAAATATGCCGCTACTCGGTACGACTGCTTCAGCGACATCAAATTCCGTTATAAGGGAAACTCGTGGATGAGAATTAGCAATCATGTTTGTGATTCTCTCAATCGACATTCCTTCAGTACTTTCTCCATTTATTGCTAACACCCTATCGCCTACTTGCAGCACACCTGATCTGGAAACATTGAATAAAATAACTCATCAAAATAAGATGATTAAAATAATTACTCATTTCAAATGTGAAAATATTTAGATAATCTAATAAATATTTTATACTGAAATGTATGAAAGTTTTGAATTCCATTTCCCCTAGACTGACGCTTCAACTACAGCCAAGCATTAGAATTACTTAAAACAGAAAAGTTCAAATTTCTTTACTCACAATATTATATTTGAGTGGTATATCAAATAGCGAATTTGTCAGTTTCATGAGGTATATTTTCACTATTTTGAACTTCATGAGCAAAATAACAAAAACCATTACTAATATCTTTTTTGGATTTTATGCTGACAATTATTGATGTAATAAGAAGAATATACACCTAGATTTTGTTTCTTGTCAGTCCAATAATTTCAGAATCATGTATGAAGTGTACATATCTCTCTATGGAATGATGGGTAAGCTAGTTTCACAGTTAAAAAGGGCATTTGTATGATATTTTTCTGGAGACAATTGTAAAATTAATTAGAAAATAAATACTAAGTAAAAGATTTAATAACATACAGAAGTCTGCAACTATACAATAGCTGTGTTCACTACATTATCAATTAGACATTATCTAGACACTAGTGAATACTCACAATCTATCAGAGTAAATCACAAGAAAAAATATTATGAGTAACACATATTTGTGGCATTGTATAATAGCAAAACTGTCCCGGAAACAAACAGATTTTATAATAAAATACAGTTCGGCGCAGATGTAGTCGGCCAAATGGAGCACAAATACATTATAAAGGCAGGGTCCTTCTGGTAAAATTCTTTGTGTGTGTATTTTATAATATTTTAGATTTAGCACTCTTAAATGGTTGGCGTGCAAGAATATCCCCAAAAGATATCATGTTCCAATGGGTCGAAAAACTTGTAGAAGAATCCAAAAAATAGAATTAAGGATTTCTGTTACATCCATTAGCAGTTCTCAACAATGCAAATCATTTCAAATCCATTATTTAATAAAAGTGGAAGTAAAAATATGTATATGAAATATGAAGAGAATGTTTCAGGAAAATGTGCAGAACTGAATATCACGGCAAAAATGTGCGGAAAAATGTTTGAACAGTAAAAGATTATATTAGTTTGTGGTTATGAATGCAGTTGTTTCTAAATTTTTTAAAGAAGTATATTAACTTGGTTACGGAGACCCGTTAATTTGACGAACGTGTTCCAGCAAAAATAGGCGTACAAAAATGTCTGTATTATGGATACTGTTGGTTACGAATGTCTTCGAAAATTTCTCACTTTTAGTGTGCATATTGAATTCATGGTCAAATAAACAGCTTCGTATAAAAGAGGATATGATTAAGAGAAAAATTAATCGTAACACTGATTTTTACTCTTCTAAAAACATCACTGATTTCTAGCAAACATTCGAGATACATATTTCAGACTAAATAACCATGGAAATCACAAATTATGCATAGTTTAAAATTAAGCTCTTTGGTGTTCTCAGCATTCGAAATTGACCTTATTGCGGGCTAAATAAAACCCACTTTAGTCTATTTTTTCTTCTTCCTTCTGAAAGTAAGCCAGATTTGTAATGAATTATTGCAATGAACACCTTATGTTTCATTATTCCAAATTTCAAGAAAAATACCCAGGAATATCATGACGTTAAAATGCAATATTAGGGCAGAATTCTTGTCAAAAGTGCCTCGATTTAGGCAAACTGTCAAAAATGTGATAAGTAATCTTTATTTTAGAGCGATATGATTCAACATGTGGTAACACCGAAATTTTAATGCTCAAAATTGAAATCAATTTCAAAAATAGTTTTTTTGAAAACTAAGAAATTTTTTAGGGATAATTAGCAGTTTTTTACAAATGGGATAGTGGCACTTGCGATCAGTCGCATTTGTCATACACGTTCATTCTATTTTTTTAAGTAAATTAATAACAGAAAATAATTTAGGGTTTTTATAGGGAAGGGGAGCATTTATTTCTTTTCATTCTAACACACCTTTTCTACAATAAATGCATGAAAAAGTGTCAAAACAAAGAGAAATAAACAGCAGTTCACCTTTCAGCTGGACTTCCTTGATCAACGCAGTTAATAACGGGAGGAGTAGTTAGAATGTCCGAAGAATGTGATGGCCCATATATATGAAATCCAAATCCTTTGTGATCTGCATGAAGAATCACTTCTGTTCTATCAGCACGGGCTACAGTTGACGAATTCGGGCAAGAGTTGGGGTTAAATGATGCTGAAAAATCAAAGTCAACATATATAACCTAATTTAATACAGAATTATTTTTTAATATATACATAATTTTAAAAAGTAAACCCATACAAGTATTTTATCTTGCACTACAGACCTACTTATTAATGTTTATAAAAAAAAATCTTTATTCTGAGACTTAAAAAAAACTGCACTTTTTTAGAAAAATTCCCCGATGTAAAACTTATAAATTAACTTATATTTCCAAAATTTATTATTGGAACGAAATTAATCCTTAAATTAAATATGCATATATGCTGACTTTTTTAAAAAAAGAAAACTGTTCGATATTAAGTTTTTGGATAAGTTTTCCGTGAAATTAAGTGATTAATTACATATTCTTTCTTCCTTGCTGATTAATGTCAAAAAATATTTAAAGGTTAAGAAACAGCACAGAATTTAAAATATATCAAATTTACCTTTAGCAATAATGACATATAGCAATTTTATTCATCATATGCCCCCCGTATAGTCTTGCTTTCTTTTAACCTAACCGTTTTCTTTTATATCCAACTTTAAATCCTTATTTTTTGTTAAAACTGTCTATCATTTCGATTTTAAATGTTTCCCATTTCTCACATTTCTTCTTTTTCTTTCTCCAATCTTTCTTTGAGAGAATTTATAATGTGCACAGAAAATAGTTTTACAATGTTAAAAATTGTTCCAATTATAGCTCTATAACAAATTATTCAGATATTCAAGCATATTTCTATCCATATCAGTTAACTGTTTACCGCGATTACAATCATTCCAAATTCTTTTACATAGCAAATATCATTAAAGACATTGAAAGTAAAAACTGAATAAGAAAATAATTACCTGGATTCAAAACAAATCCATATCTAGATAAGGCATGAAAAGACAAATATACTTCTATGACATGTCAATTAGAATCATAATATAACATGAGAATTTGAAATGAGTTTCGATTATTCAAATAACAATAATTGCAAGGACAAAACATTCAAAAACACTACTGCTTTTAAGCTATTACAAATTTTCTCAATTAAAGGTTATGCAGTAAAATTAGTATTTCAAAAATCTAACTTTTATTTAAGTTAAACTTAATTATGACTTCAACTGTTAAAGGCAGTTAAGCTAATTGAAACAATAAGGTCTACTACAAAAATAAGATAAAATATGTTTTAAAAATCACAAAATCCGAATTCAAAATGTAAAAACCCGGTATATTTAAACTGGCGATTATTCTGAACTTTGAAAGACATTAAAGGCTTTAAAAATGAAAAGCTTAAAAAATACAAAATTACAATGACAATACTTCTATGATGAATTTCTAATAGCAGATACTTGAATTCTTTTATTTATTTTGATCATTCTCTTACTTAGGGTTCTATAAATAAACAAGGGACAATAACCAGACATTTTAATTTTACACTACTGACGATTGGTTTCATAAAAAGTAAAATGAACAAAGTAAATTAAACAAAGTTTATTAATAACTGTAGGTCTATTACTGAAACATACCATCGAAAGAATATTGGGCAATTGAATCAAAAGCTGAACTGCATCCATTTGTAGGTAGATCGTAATTCCTTTTTAAAACAAATGGAGGTGTAATAGAAGCATAAGGACAACCAGAACTCAAAGAAATTTCGCCAACAGATGATAATGTATTATAAGAGTTGTTACCGAAACTAGTTCTTGCAGCAGAATAATGAGAAGACGTGATACCTAAAAAAGAATAAGAAAGAATTTTTTAACTTCTAGTTATTTCGTCATTTGTGTATATATATATATATATATATATATATATACGAATGACGAAATAACTAGAAGTTTAAAAATTAAATTCCTTAAGTTAAATTTATTATGTATATATAAGTTTTATCTTCTAATAAGAAGATATGTGAACTTGTAAGGAGTTTAAACTTGAGTCGTTCTTTTATACTAAACCAATTTAATAGACGAGAAAATTGATTCAAAATCATATGGCGTGATTTATAATAAAACTAAGATTTCAATAATTTAAGATAAGGCATTTAATGTTTAAACTTCTAGTTGTTATTTCGTCATTTGTGTGTGTGTGTGTGTGTGTGTGTATATATATATATATATATATATATATATATAATTGCGTGATAAAAGATACAAGAAAGAAGTTTATTTCATTACGCGATAAATAATTGAAACTTTAAAAAAAAGCTATTAAACATATAACGAGAAGCTCGCCATTTCACAAACGAGCAGCGTTGCACAAGATGTTTCGACAGAACTGAAATATGTTTATACAAAAAGAGAAGATCTTGCTGTTTATTAATACAGCGTTTTTGCATTTGGAATGAAATGAAAAATTTTCTGAATTATAATAAAAATGAAAAGAAAAACATTCAACATAGGATCAATTTCACTTTGTTAGTAAAAATAAGTGATATTAAGTCATCACAGTCAAGATCTAAAAACGTGCCTTGCAATATTTTTTTCAAAAAATATTTATTTACTGATTAAAAATAAAAGAAATACAAACGAATTCTATAACATATACATACAACCAAAAATGCTCTACTGTTAGCTTTATATTCAGCAATTAAATATTAAAGCTTTAAAAATATAACACATTAAAAGACAATTTAGAAAGACCGCACGTGAGTCTCATATAATAAATTCGGTTGAGCGAATATATAACTTTATTTTTTTACAAATTTCAATTTGCTATGCAAACTATCAATTTATAAACATGATACGAATATATAACTAACTAAGGCTACTTTTCACTTTTTATTTATTTATTTTTGTTAGAAGGAGAGTCAACTGAGTAGTAATCGATTTTTACACCTGTATCTGCAACTGAAAGTGATTGGCCTTTTACATAAGATTATCGCCTCAGAACGAAAATATAAAAAAAAATTTTGAAAAAAAATTTCTGAATATCGGGAAGAGGTTGATGTAAATATGCAGCTTCAACAAATAAATTATAGTATCATTTATGCCTATAGCCAAACATTTATATAATCATTCCTTAGAATTTCATTAACTTAAAAGTAAAAACAACCTAAAAATTATCAGGCAATAGCATAAATTTTTTGCTATTAACTCTTCTATCAAACGAGAGAGATTTTTCTAAAAACTTATCTTTTATAGTCTATAAGAAACATCATTTTCTTTCTAATGCAATATCTCCCTTTATTTTTTTAACAATCTTACATTTCTATTGAAAATTATACAATGTGTTATCCACTACATTATTGAATTACAATGTGACGACAGTTACAATGAAGTACTTTGCATTACAAAAAAGTTCAGCTAGACATACCATTGATAATAAGGAAAAACTAAATTAATAATTACCACGTTTTGCAGCAGAATCTGGCCCTGAACGCAATGCTATTTGACTAACAGGTAATATCTCCAGTTTAACGGTATCTCCAGCAGAGGATCTCAATAATTCCATCGCTTCAGCTGAGGTCAACATATCTAATTTAATACCATTGATTGCTAAGACATGGTCACCTACATGAAGAGCACCACATCTGTAATAAAATTTAATACTTCAGATTAATTGCTAATCTCACAGTATTGTGAATGCACCAAAGTAAAAAAATAAGATTTGGTTTTGAAACTTAAAAAAATAACTTGTTCGATTTGCATATGAAATATAAATTATCATAAAAAGGCTGCAATAAAAATGATAAAAACAATATTTTTACTCAGATTGCAATATGAGAAAAAAATTTCTTTGATGAAATGTGCAACATTTTTCTGACATACAGCTCCTAATTATACTAATGCTCAGACTTTCTCTTGATTCAGAATCAATGTGCTTGTACAATACTCATTATTAAAAAAAATTAAATGAATTATTTAACCTGAAAAATATTTTTATGAAATTTAATTATTTTAATAGAATGGGCATTTTAAAAAACTATTAAAACAGACTATTACATTTTTATACATATAAAATATTGTAAATTTTAACAAACTACTTTGCTTTTAAAACAGCGTAAGAATTCTAAAAAACATTAAACTACTCTTACAACGCAAGTTACATAAGTATAAATCTTTATAATTATAGGTACCTAATAATATATATTTTATCAATAATTTAAACAAGAGAAATTTTCCATATATTATACAAAATCCTTTATCTATAACAAATAATAAGTTAATTGCTGTAATCAAAAGATAATTCTTTGTAAAAGAATATAAAAACATTGATATTCATTTATTATTTTGCAAAAGGCGAGATAAAAGTTACTAATTAAACGAAAATAATTTCAGTCAAAAATAACAATCACCTGCCAGTTACACTTAAAATGCTAAAAATTAAAAATAATTATTAAATTCAAAATTGAAATATTAATTATTAAAGTACTAATAAAAACACTTGGTTTAAAACAACCGGTACTATTAATTAGCATTTAAGCTCATTAAAATGCTTTAAAAGATTCTTTTTTGCAAAATTTTGAGTCTACAATTTCTTTCTCAAATTTAAATTCCCGTTTTGAGTTACCTCGAGAATTATTATTTTGCTATTAATTACTTAAACTGATTCTCTGCTTCCTCCTTTTCTTTTCAAATTTTCGCGTACTTCATTTCGCTTCTTCTCTTAATACTCTTCATATTTGGCTAGTAAGTTCTTCGCAGTTACAATCAGTTGTTTCGATACTTCAAAGTTACTCATCCCACCACTTTCTTGAATGCTATTATAAACAATTTTTCTGGCAATAAGTGTTCATTCTTTTATATTTTTCCATAAATAAACTTTTCTGATCGAAAATTCTCTCTTTACAATACTGCTGCGATGAGAAAATATTATCGCTTTTAACGATGACATAGCATAATCTTAAGGCTGCAAGATTAGGTCAAACAAAAATTATTAACATTCTTTATTCTTTGAAAAGTAAAAACGGATATTTTTTAATGCTTCATTAAAGCCGTTATTAGATACATTCATCAGATTAATGCTCTTCTTCACATAATGAAATTTCATATCCTCAAAAGATAGATATCTCAGGTTGCTGTTGCCATAACCTTTTGACGACATTAAGCTTCGCAGTGATTCTATCAACACATATACTTGACGTGAAATGCTCTGATCGACAATTCTCCCAAATATTTAGACATATATATATTTTAACTTTTCCGATTTCTCTCTTATTTTACCAGATCGATAAAACTCCTTCACCAACCCTCGATTCACAGTTCCGTCGCAAACCTGTTATTTCAATTTTTTTTTAAAAAACGCCTAAAATGAATAATTAAATGTATTTATAAATTAATTAATTTACAGTTTCTGATTTTTGAAATTTCCAATATGCATTTGATTAAAATCAAGTGTCAAATATATATATGTACAATAACTTGAAATCCTTTTGCTGATAATGTCCGGCAGAAACTATTCCATCAAGTGAAAGCAAGCGTAAAAAACGAAAAATGTCTTCAGCATAACCATTTTTATCGAAATTTTATACCAAAAAAGGTGAAAATGAAATTAATGGCAAGTGAATTTTACGAACTTCACATATAAGCACTAACGTATTTCTTGTAGAGGAAAGGAGTGAACTAATATATTGCAAAACAATTCTAAACTATTGCATTTCATTTATTATCCGTCAATGGTATTAATCAAAGAGTTAAATTAAATTATTATTCAATATTCATAATAATGAAAGAAGATATATTTTGTCACAAAGGAGCGATTTAAAAGACTTTTAAGAAATCTTTTACTAAGTTCAGTTAAGGCAAATTTTACATGTTATTATCTCAAAAGATGGCATGTATCACAAAAACTATAATTAATTTTAAACATCAATAGCTCCAGAGGAGAAATACAGCGCAAAAGTGCACTGCTGATTTACCATTCGCATGAGAATGATTTTCAACCTAATTCAGCTTTCCATTCCTGATTAACATGATAGAACAACCGTTCTATTATAATCATGTTTTACATATTTGATTAGTAACAGCATTTTAATTAGTTTAATCACTAGAAATTTTTATTCGATTTAATTTCATTTCTATATATATGTTTTGTTTATTTTATTTTCAGCTTTAATTTAAATGAAAAATTTTTACTTTTGCTCCACAGTAGTTACAAATAAAAGCATACAAATTCAGTAACTTTCTTTTTAAAATACTATACTTTTTCAATGAATTTTTTGAAGCTTTGCTAATTCGTGTTTAAAATGTTTAATTGTTTCCATTTATTTAATGTATACAATTGGTATATTATTGCATTTTGTATTTCTTTATTTTTAATAGACCTCTGCAATGGATCCAATCGTTTATTTTCAGTCTTTATAACAAAGAAGTACACCTTGTTTCAAAAAATTATTTTGATACGAAGATGAAAGACTAATATATTTCAAAAAGTGAAAGAAAGCCTGTTGAATGTCAAATAGATTAAATGTTTCATCAATTTACAATTTCAGAAGTGCCCAAACAAACTATGCGCAACTAAGCAACATCGCTAAATAAAGTTACTACCTTGGATAATTAGAGTATATCAACAATTTATACAGATTTACCTTTCAGCAATACTAGCTTGACGAATACTTTCAATCACTATTGCATGTTCTGGTACAGAAAGGCATGATAAAGTAAGTCCCAAAAGACTGCCAGGAGCCTTATCGATTTCTACCAAAAGTGGACCGGATGCATTTTTTACGGCATCTGTCAAAATAGTGAGAACTCATAAATATTTTATTCTATCTTCAAGCATTCTCAACTAAAAATTGAATTAAATTTACAGTACACACCAAGTAACTGAACATCATATTCTACAGTAATTATTGCACTCTGCTTAATTTGTTTCAATAATTGCAAAGCTTCTGTTAAACTTGCAGAAGAAAGATTTACTCCATCCACAGCCAAAATTCTATCACAAGTTTTTAAAACACCAGTCCTGTAAAGAGTGTGAATATATAAATATTTTAAACAACACCAGTAGTATAAAAATAAGGTAGGAAAACATGTGCACAATTAAATACATACAGTTAATAAAACAGACAAACTTGAAAAATATTAGTCAAAACACATATTACATTTATATATTATAATTAATCTTCTGCTATTTTCACAAATAATTTGAATACGCTTTCTAACATGAAGAGAAATATTTCCGTTCATCTAATTTTAAACAAATCCAAATATGTTTATATATCTATTGTTTCTAAATCTGTTTATATATTTATTTTAATATATGAATACTGAATATTTATCATTATGAAAAAGAAAGCCACCTCATTATGAAATAATAAGATTCAATGAATTATCTATATAAGACGATTAAATTATTCAGTATGGATATTCGAATTGAAACAACAGCGTGGAATAGATGGATTTAGAGAATTCCAAGTCATAAACCTAAAATTTAAAAATAGATCATGTGCTTGAAGAATTAAAAATTATGGTGATGCTTCAAAGGATTTCTTTAAAGTACTAAGGTTCTAGATTTAAAAAAAAAAAAAAAAAAAAAAAAAAAAAAACGGGAGCAAACAAAATCTTTGGAGAATTCACTAATTTCATAAAATATGTTTACCATTATATTTAACCATGTTTGCTAAGAAAATGTCAGTTCAGAAATGTTTACTTATTACTATCTTTCATGAATGCATGAGCATAGAAAAGCAAAAAATATAAATAATATTTACTTCCTTTCTGAAATGAAAAAGAAATGAATATGTATTTAACATTAACATTTATGTTTACATGTATCTTAATAATAATATCGTTTTTTTTGTTTTCTTTTCTTTCCTAAGTAATAATTAAGTGCCTGAAAGTCATCCAAACCTACAGGGTTTCTTTCTATAAGATATAATTCAACACATAGTGCAATACAAAAGACTTAAAGAACATATAGTGTATACTAGGAGTTGATTTAACAATAGAAGAAGTCAGATGCCAGAAGCATATTCATATTTCAGAGGAACTAAACAGAATGAAAAGTGAGGTAATAATCAGATAATAAACAAAATAAAGTATTATTAAAATATAATTAATAAACATATAACTTCCTGAAACTATACAATTTTCGAAGTTCTTTAATGATACACTATAGACGAGCTAGAATATACAATTTTTACCAGCAGCTTTAAAATCAAATCAAATTCCCGAATATAATAGCCATGAGAAATGTGAGTTTAATACGCATCATATAAAATTTGTGTCAAATACTCAAAAAATTACAATACGAAAATTTATTTAATCCAACATTTGTTTACTTAAAACAGAACAATTGAAAATATTACCTGTGCGCTGGGCCACCAAATTTTATATCAGTTATGACCAAAGGTCTAGATTTCAATCTGTCATTATAAGGACCACTTCTCAAAGTAAATCCAAAACTGTCTTTCTCTTTCTCCAGCTTTACTTGAATTACTTTAGAAGTATAATGAGAAGTATTGTTGACTGTTAAAATAAATATTTAACATAATTAATTAGACAGAAGCTTTTAAAATACATAAAGATCGAAAGTAATTGGAATTAAAGCATCGTTACAATACAAATAGAGATGAAAATTACAATTTGTATTGTAACGATTATGTAAGAAAATAACACTCGAAAAAGTTTGAAAATTGATGGCGGATGCAATATTTTTTTAAGCCGACTTTGAATTTTTTAAAGTAACAATAAATATAAGCAATTCATTTTATATTGTGCAAAAAAAAATTAATTGTACGAAGAATCCGTTGAGAATAACGATTTTAACTGTAGAGCGAGATACACAAAATCCATTTATCATTTGCTAATTCTAATGCTGCTAATATTAATATAGAAATTTACGAAAGAAGCAAAATATATGCCCTATATAGACGAAAAATGGCGAAATTTTCAAATTCGAAATTCTACTAAAATTCAGATATAAAATTATTCATAAATAGCAAATAGAATTGATATATTCTTTTTGATTTGATGTTTGAAGATATTTTTGAAACATTCAAGTTTCCATTTCATAATGGTATTTTTTGGGGGGAGGGGGAATGTTTTTATGCTACTGTCGTTTCTTGTGAGTAATTTATATTGTTTCCTTTCACTATTGCAAAGAGTACACATTTGAATTAGACATCTTGAAGTGATTACATCTAACGAAGGTATGTTAAAGTGTATACATTCCGATATGCACGTATTTTATCATGTTTTGAGTGCATATTCTATATCACCGAAGTCAAAATCATGAGGAAACAATATTTTCGTTGGTATTAAAGAATGCGAGCAAAATTAGAGTGACAAAAGAAAAGAGTGATTCCTCACCACATAACTGGTTTTTGAAACGGATGATGCTACTTAGAATAATAATAAATCACAACCTTACCTAATTGTCTTATTCTTCGTAATGTATACATATGTCAATTGCTAAAATATTTAGTGGTTTAAAATTAAAATTATCAATTAATAAATTCTATCTAAAATTAATAAATTATATTCTAAAATTTCCTATTAAAATTTGTAATAAATACCAATATCTCAAAATAAGAATTAAAAAAATTATCTGAGCATCATTTAATTTTTAAATAAGGGAGGATGTTTCCAGCGTTATTAAGAGGACTCTGCTTTGGTCAAATATAATACCTACTAGAATTAATTTCTCCTTTAAAGATTTTAGGACTAAAACAAAAAGTTAATGAATAAAATGACGAGATCTTTCTGAATGAAATTTTACACATAGATGAAGTATCAATCAAGTGAATTTATTTTGAATCATTTATTTTCACAATTAAATTATTCAGAATAAATGTTTAAAAGGGCAAATTTCCAGCTGAATTTGCTTCCGGCATCATTGGTATACAAATTATATAGCATCCATGGCTACAATACAGGCTTATCACTGTATATATAAGATCTGTTAACTGAATTACAAAAAAAAAAAAAAAATTCAAAATAAGAGCCAATTACTCACATAGAACAGGTGTCTCGTATTCTATCTCTAAAGTAACTTTACTTCCAGCATTTTTTAGTAGATTAACGATTTCTTCGTGTCTTAGCTTACTGGTTCGAATACCATTTACAGAGATAATGTAATCACCAACATCTAAAGCATCACATCTAAAATTAAAATAAAATCAGAAATATTGTTTTCATATTCCAATTATATATTTAAAAAATAATTTAGTCAATATTACTTTTCTTATATTTTAATAATATATATCTTAATTTTGTTATATTTGGTCATATGCCAAATAACTTTTATAAATTTCATAAAAAAATTGCATTTTTACCCTTCAAAACGACTTTTTATTTCATTTTACCAGACTATACTTTAAAATAGACTTTGCAGTTGATGTGTAGTTTATCGATTTTGAACTGTCATTATTATACAAAGAAAAAAAATGAAGTTATATTCGAAATATTTTCTTAACTGAATTGAGCTTTTATTAATTAATCTTATATATTAGCATATATTCAACTTAATACTCAATAACCATTAATTTACAAATACTTGAAGAGCAAGCACAGTAAATTGATAAATGAAATATTCATCTATAATTTGAAAAAGTTTGATTACAATTCTCATCTATACTACATAAATTGAAGAAAATTCAATATAAACAATTTAATACTATTCGTAAAAATACAATAGTTAATATTGCATAACTTCAGTTTTGTTCAAGATAAAGAAATTCTTTAATTTTAATGTGGTAATTCAGACGAAAATTATTTCCTAATTTTAGAAAAATGATTTAAAATTATTTATGAAGATACAATACAAGTGATTTAGACATTTTTGCATACCTGTAAGCTATACTTCCAGGCCTTAGATTTGAGATCTTCGGTCTGGAGTTCTTATCAATTCCACCTAAAAATAATTAATATAAATAATTAAAAAGAAATTAAAATAGATTGATGACAAGGCAGTTAGGGCAAATTTAATAAACTTTTTTAAACCTGATGTTTATTAATCTTACATTCCAAAAAATTCAATTTTTTAAAAATCAATTCGCACATTTTACTCTTTGCTTTATAATTCAATATTAAAAATATTGTGAAATATGAAATATTTTTTCAGTATATTAACTGATAGTTATATTTTCAGAAAAGATTAAATTACTATACTGTCATTCAGAAACCACATGTGTTCAAAATTTCAAATCCATAGCTCAACAGGATGCAAGAGAAAAACCAGTTGATAAAACTCCCTCTATACAAACATAGAAAAATCAAATAAAATTTTGCTCTAAAGATCTCAACAAGCAAACAAATCTGTTGCAACAAAGCAACAAATAGAGCTTTCAAATATCACAGTAAATTAAAAAAAGTAACTGTAACTGTACTGGAAAAATATTTCTGCATAGTAGGATTTACAGAAGTTTCATTTCCATTTAAGGTAGGAATTTCCTTTTAAATTTTTTTATTTGACTTTTTGTATTTTCCTCTGATGAAGTTTTAAAACTATTTTTCACTGATTGATAAATGAATCATAGATTTGAAATTATGCACTGTTTGAAATAGTACACTTACGCATTCTCGATGACAATACCATATTTTAACACTTTCAGAGCTTCATTATTAGTTAATCACTTATTCAATTAAATCTGAAGAATTTCTGATTATCTATATGTGCTTTCAAATAGATTTTTTAATTTCGTACACACATAAGTCACTTAAAAAAACAGGAAAATATCTTTTACATTAAATGCCCTAATACAAAACTCAGAAAATTTCAGACTAGTTATGCATTTTCTATATAGTTTTATTTAACTTCATTAATTTCATATTCGCAAAAATGAATTGTGTAAATAGACTGCTCACTCGCTTTCTAATGTGCTAGAATTTTCAAATTATGTAGATCAGTAAATTTCCGATGACTATCCAAGAGTTTAATTTTTCAAAAATTAACTGTCAGTCGTCATTCGGCAGTGAATCTTCTGTCCTATAACTGATTATAAGGTTTCTTAATAAATTATTAAACAGATTAAAGAAAAACCAGCGGAAGTAGTATCATCGGAACTTTCTTATTTACTCACTATTTGAGCATTATTAACCGCATGCAGGAGTCTAATAATAGTCATGGGTGAGATTAATACGCAATAACCAGATTACCGAATGTGTATTTTGGATGCCTTTTTTCCCAAATGATTCAAACCAAAATTTCACACAAAGTTACTTACAATTGTAGTCATGAAATTCCACACCAGCTATGATAAATTTAAATCACTGCGTTTTTTGATTTATTGCATTTACATGCTTGTGAAAATAAAAACGGATAGATGGTCAACCACTTTGAGGAATCTGATTCAAAATTCGCCACATTTTAGATACTAAATCTGCGTGCTTAATTTCATCCATCTAGATTTGTTTATTTTATTGTTATCGTATTGACTTATATTCGGCCAAGCAAATCTCCTAGGAATTTTATTCAAAATTTGATAGAAGTATACAAATAAGGTGTAGACCAAAATATGAAATTTCACCCACCAATCTTAGAGCATTTTTGTGTTATCGTGTTCACGGACAGATAACTTTGAAAATGTGTTTTTCGAACTCAAGGAGGTTTGATATGTGAAGATTTATCAAAATCTAGAGTTCGAATTTCTTCAAGAATACATATTTCTCTTTGCATACATCTTATACAAAAAAAATTAAAAAAAGATTATTTCAAAAACACGGTCTTATTAGCGTACTAAAATGCAAAACATATATTTTAAAATTAAATATTTGGATAACAAAGCGAAAACTGCGAAAACGTGAGGCATTGGAACCAATTCGATAAGAAAATTAAGTTACATTGAATAGAAAAAGAAATAAAATTCCCAAATCATAAAAACACAAATCATATTATGAAGTGGATTGAAATTTCAGAGTACTTCTATCAGAGACTGAAGCGTTTACGACATTTGTTTTTATCTCTAAATTTCTGATTTCAAAAAATATTTTCTACATTTTAGTGCATTTATGAGATTGTATATTTTACAGCAACTTAATTATTCGTGCCTTTTAATACTTTAAAAGCCGCATTTATCCTTTGCGATCATATTTTTAATTCGTTTTCTATCCATCGTTTAATTACAAACAAGGGAGCCTTATTCTTTAAGAAACAAAAAAGGAATGATAAGTGGAATTAAATGAGACATTATATTTACTTTTTGTAAAAATCATTATTATCACAATTAAAAGAAACAAATTTTCATAAAGTTCAAGAAAGTTTTTACATGTAAATCGTCAAACAAAAAAATGTTTGAGACAAGAAAAACAAATGACTCATACGTGTAAAAGTTATAAAATTATTGACAAAATTATTTTTTTGGTAAAGCTATCAAAGACTATCTTAAGTAGCCTTCCAGATAAAAACAGTTCCGCAGACCTGGAGAAAAACACGATTCCAAATATGAATGTGTTTGTTCTGGTTAATTTTTAGTTGCATTCTATTATGAGCAAAGAACAAAGCAAAGTAATAAAGTATGTAAATGTTCGTACGACAAATTTCAGTTGAATATATAATTTTACGCATATATTTGAAGAATCAGGTGTAATTATAAAAAGGAAAAGCACCATTTTAAGAAATTAATGATGAGAAGGATAACTAATTCAAGGGATCTAAGGAGGAATACAAATCCGAATTGGCCATCAAATTATTCAAAGATATGCCATTAATAAAAGTGGTGGAAAAAAGTGTCCTAAACGTAAGCTTACCAGATTATTTTATTCAGTAGACTACACTAATTATTAATTACACTGCTAATTATTATATATTTATATAGCTACGGTCAAATAAATAAAAGATTCCACATAAAGCATTTATGAATCATACAGCCTGAATGAATATATTACTGTGGGACACATTTGCTTCACGTGGTGAAGAAAAAGCGAAGTCAAATAATGAAAGTGGATATGTACATATTTTTAGCAATCACTTTTATAAACAAAAATGATTTAACAACATTCAAATTTTATAAATCTTAATTTAGAAGTAAAAATAATTTACTGTCATATGAATTCAAGCAAAAATTCTCTCAATAGATTTTAAATTATAAATATGCATCCATTTCATCTCCTTTTTATTTATTTTTGCTAGAATGCATTCAGTACCTGAAATAATTAATCCTAGAGTCATTCCATCCTTTTTTTCCAATTCCACAATTAGAGTATCTCTTTTATCCTCTACAAGAAAAAGAAATATAAACGCATTTATAGAATAACAAAATGCAATGTAAGTATAAATATAATTATAAGTACAGTTTTATAGTAATAAAATGAAAATGCATTTATGTAACTTAAATACAGATACTTCATAAATTGCACGAAGTTTTAAAAATTGATAACTTGCAAATGAAAATAGAAAAATGTTATTCTATCAGAAAGGATCCAACTGAAACTGAGATTTTTGCTGAGAAATAAAAATTTAATGTTCACATATATCACGTTCTGTTATACCATTACAATCATACTTTATGTTGCAAAAAGTATGGTTTCACGTCTGAAGAGTTGCTGAATACAGAACGATACACTTAGCATCAATAAATCATTACTCCAACAATTTTCTTATTTTAAGAAACACATCGCTCCATCAGCTGCAGAATTACCTGATAATATAAAATGGTAACTGTGTAACAGGGAATTCTAATGTACTTTTTAAAAAAAATCCTACATCATTTCTACCTCAGCTATGCAAATGGCCCAGCTTTATCTTCCTTAGTTTAAGTTATTGTTTTTGTTTAGTTTAGTTTAGTTATATTAACGTCCCGTTTAAAGCAACACGAGGGCTATTTTGGGACGGACCTCGTAATTTTGAACCACGGTCAGATGACGAGGACGACACCTGAAGTGGCACCCCCCTCTCCACACCACGCCACACCAGCGGGAGGACATTTGGCCTGATAGATTTAACGTGCAACAGACCCCCTCACACGACGGTTCTTCGGAGGAATCGAGTCTCGAACCTGAAACCCTCCGGTTCCGAAGCCGAGATTTTACCACCGGGCCACCGCGGCCCAGTTTAAGTTATTGAGTTTCAAAGATTTTCCGAACTTTTGAAACATCCTGTATATTACAAATAAAGAAGGAAGGGATATTTTAACTGTGTGACTTACCACTGATGGCATCTGTACGATTCTCTTCAATTTGGTCCAAATTATTCTTATTGTAGAACGTTTCACCTATAAAAAAATTAAAATTAAGAAAAATATCACTAAAACTATCAAAAAGAACTTTCAATGCATCATAAAATAAACACAGGCCCTTAAACTAAGTTGAAAATAAGTTTCCAACGAAAATATAAACAGGAATAAAGTAAATCCCCTCAAATTGAAACCTATGCTCAATAGTGTTTGCTACTGAGAGAGAAAAAAAGAAAGAACTGGATATTTAGCATTTTAATGAAACATGTGCTATGTTTTGATGATAAATATTGTACGAAATTATTTTAATATCCAATTCAGCACTTAATTCTAAAACAGTTTAATCCTTATGATTAGATCATACACATGTTAACGTAGGAAACCAGAAATGATTCATTCATTAGGAAAACTGTATAAACTACTTGACCAAAATGCAGGGGTGAGAGAATATAAACTGATAACTAAGATTTTTCTTAATTTAAAATAAAGTTATAACTCTTAATGCTGGCATGCAAACTTTTAATAACTAAATGCAAATGAATTATCCGAAATATTTCGAAAACATTTCTTTGAAGAATGGGAATTATTGATTTTTTTTTTTCATTACTAGCGATGAAAATAAATCATGTGACCTTTTGACCCTCACATTTATTTGGAAAAAAAATGCTTAAGATCTGCAAATTTTTATTATTTTCAGAAATTATACTTGCTTGAATTTTTATAACTTTCGCGTTTGATTCCATTTTAATTGTAATAAAAAACAGATTACTTTTTACAAATTAATACAATATTTTAAGCGCAACATTTAATTTCCCAAATCAATATTTCCTCAGATCTCAAGACCACTTATCAGTCGTAAGCAATAATTTTTTAATTCTTAAAAAATTCTTTTTTGGAAAAATGGAAGAAATTAAAGAAATTTTTAAAATGTAAATATTGCAAAATAATCTAAATCAAAATAACTATTAAGGCTATATTATTGAAAATATGGTACAAGCCATTTGAAATTTCAAAACAGGAAATGATACGGTAATCAGTCGTGAATATTTTATCATACCAATAAAAATTCTAATCTCAATAATATATGTATGTTTTTAACATGATATAAACTCGCTCCCTAAACTCAAAATTTTGCATTTATTAAAACTATGCTAAGAAAAATACGAATGTAATTGTTGTTAGTTAATTTCTTAAATATTAAACAATTATTGCTTTATTTAACTTCAAAGGTCTTTGTTTGACAGAGCATTCATCTCAAACATGACACCACGACCATACATGCAGTTCAGTGAGATGCTGTGTTGAAATTATCTTCGACGGCAATCGGGGAAAGACAAACAAGAAAAGAAGCCTGCTTCCCTTCTAAAACAAGCAATAGAAGTAAAAGCAAGGCGTTCAAAGCCACGAAAGTGTTCACTATTTATTTACTAGCTCATACGAACGGAAAAACTGCTTTGAGGACAAAAATAATCTTAATAGAAGGGATCGACTCCAAATTACAGAAATAATTTCAATTTAGCAAGCAATGAATTCTTGACAAAACTTAAAAATATGAGTTCATAATATATGGTATTAAAGTTATCGTATTACTATTAAATCGTAGGAGTGTTCAAAACCGAATTTGAAAAAATGCGGGAGAATGAAACAGAAGATAACTATCAGGGACGATGCATCAGCGGAGAAACACAAAAGATAAAAAAGCGCCACCTTGAGAATTGGATGAGTCTTCCACAAACAAACAAGAGTGAATAAGAATACTGGGAAACTGCTCTAGAAAATTATATTACCTACCTATCTAGCTTTCAGCTGAGAGAATCATAGTAAAAATTCTATTTATCCGAAAATTCGAAGTGAATATCTAAATTAAAAACGTAGCAAAGGTTCATATTTTGACGTTTTCAATAAATAAAAGTAATAAATTGTTTTATTGCTGCAATGCATTAATATACTGCATAACACTTACGTCTTCAAGAAAATGTAGAGGGCCTTAAAAAATTTTTCATATTATGATCAGAAAAAGCAGTCTTATTTAATTAATAAAAATTCAAAAAATAATTTTTTTAATAATTTTTATTCGAAGGTAACTGAAATTCAAATTATAACTGATATTTTAACATTATATTTACAGAATATACAAGGAATCCTCCTCCCACCCACCGCCCTAAAAGAAATTAGATTTTAAGAAAAATTACTTAAATTCGGAAAAATGAATGTATTATGTAATTTGATTAGCACTGTGTTTGCATCCTTGAAGAACGTGGCAATCATTAAAACTCTAAAATCTGTTTACTACAGACATCAAATCATTTTTAAAAACGATAATTTTTGAAGAAAGACATAAAAATCCATCTTTAGATGAATTTAAAAAAGGATTTCCCTTCATTGCAATTACGCGCAAAACAATAATGATTCATCGGTAAATACCAAATTGAAAAGCAAGGACAAGAAAAGCATTTTTGACTTTTATACTTCCGAAAGGAGAAGTCTTTGAAAAAGGTGTGCAGAGTGTAAGGGAATGATATTTATTTATTCTAAAAGTAATAAAACGGAAAAAATAAAATGAACTTATTACATATGTATATAATTTTTTTAAATTGAAAATTGAAAAAAATTATCAATTTAGCAAACTTATTTTTATTGCTAATTACAGAATTCTATCACAGAAACTATCTCCTCGTCAATGAATGATAAAATTTGTAATATTGTCTGTTAGCTATCAAATATTTTCGAATGATCTGATATCAATACCAATTATTCCTCATGGTTACTAGTTTCTGAAAAGAAGAAAAAACTAATTTCATGCAACTGTTCAAAGATGCACTACACTGATAATACAAAAACATACTCGGAACGTTCACTTTAACGGAAACTTGGCACATGTAAGGTAGATAAGAAGATAAGAAACCGTCTTCAATCTGAGCTTCTGCAAATACTTTTTTTTGTCTCCAGTAGATACTTACCGTTAGCAGATGAGCAGATAATGAAGTCCCCCTACGAAAACGCGTAACAATACAGTTAATACTGTGAAGTTATGTAATAGGTGAAACTGACGAATAGCTTATAAATCGGGTACTAACTCTGCATTTCAATGTAAGCGATTTTTTTTTTTATTAGTTAGAGGCAAGGATGAAACATAAAGCTACTACGACGAAGCGTGTGTAATAAAAAATAAAGCTTTTATACATTTCGCAACAAAGTAAGACATATTAAAATAAATTTAGCACACAAAACGCGTTATTTCGATGTCAAAGGTTTCATAAAATCCATCAAATTCTTCTGATAATCAAAGGCTGTTTTTCTTCTCGAATTTCTTAATAAATTATTTTTTTCATACCTAGTAGTAGTTATACTATGTTTTTTATTTGAGTCTGTAATCTCCAAAATTGGTAATCCTTTCTCAAATGACAGCGATCTTTCACCGCCCACTACCATTTGGTTTTCTAATGAATCTGCGTTTGTGGTGTCAGCTTCTTCAGTATCGATTTACTCAAGTTTCTCTATATGTCCTTCGACAGTAAGATCTTGGTTGTGTATGCCTAATAGCTGATTGACATCACTGCGATTAATTTTTAAAAAGTTATTTCCTGGCAAAATATCCAATTTTTTATTTTAGATGAAAGATTTGATCAGTTCTTAGCTCATTTTTACAAAGATATATCATTATTATTGCCAATTTTTCAATTTTTTATATTCTAAAACGGGAAATATTCAAAGCAAGAGAGAGAAATGAGAAATCGTCTAACTTTAGGTTCGTTTAAGTAGAAGATGTAATTTGAATGAAGGTCGTTTCTTTGATCAAAGTTCAACTTGTCAGTGTGGCACCAAAGATGGATCTATAAAGCACGTGATCAAAGCTTGTGTACAATAGCGAGAATTCAGACTCAGATGGCCAAGAAATTAAATGTCTCTTTAAGTCGAATAACTCATAAAAATTTCGGTCATTAAATCATTCATTAGGGGCATTTTGTCAAATCTTTTGTATTTAGTTCTCTCCTAATGTAAAAAGTTAACATTTATTTAATGTATTTCATGCATTTTTAATGTTTCACAATTTATAATGTGATATAAAATGTAATGTGTTTTTTTTTCCTATACTTTTTCTGTACTAATATGCGTTTTCTCTAGAGAGTTCTTTATTTTTTGTAAGGGTCAAATGCCATCAAATGTAGTTTGTTCCTTCGTGCAAGGTGGGGTTGCTCTTCGGCGACTCAAGTTTTGCACTTGGTCTCTAGGTAGGGGTATCGCACAGTTATATGTAATTAGAATATTTTAAAATGCACACTCTCCATGAATCCAAGATTCGATGAAAACATCATTTATGTCAGATGAATTCTTCAACTGAAATAATACATATTTGAATTTCCTCCTAATCCATGTTAAAAGCTTAAAAAATACAAAAATCTTAGGAGGTGATTAATAAACTGAGTACGTTGAATCTGAATTAAACTACCTTAATCATAGCTAATCTTCTGACATGATTTTTAAATCAAGTTCATTAATATTCTTCATCTAATGTCCCTTTTCCTTTAAAAGTGGCTGTGAGCCGAGACCAATCTAGAATTGTTTTCATGACTTCAAGGCTATAAAGTTAGGTAAATTGTCATGTTTAGGTTGAGTCTTGAAAGATATTGCAATCGCAGGTGAAAGGTCGTAACTCCAATAATTGTAAATTTGAATGATTAGAGGAACTTAAATCCGGTTTTCTATACTGCTATCAGCGAATCCGAGTTCTAACCAGTGAAAAGAAATGCGGAACAGCTTGGCCACTAAGAATATGAAACAAAAAGAGAGCTGGCGAGAATGGTTTCCACAAAACTTTCTAGCATATTTAATAATATCCCATACACCTGACAAAATTGCGTACCTTGAGTAGGTAGAGAAAGTCGCGAATGACAATGACGTACAATAATTACAAAATATTAACTGTTGGTGTGAATTTAGTAGTTTTACTCAATCTATTGAATGATCTCTAGCAAGATTTTTGGCAATTAACACATTAAAGACTGGAGTCGTAGTACTACGATTTATCGCCGCGTTACCTAGCATAGTTTCGTCAAGATCCCTCGCCTTTAATGTGTTAATCCCTGTCATGTGGACAACAGCAGCCAAAAATCGAATTTGTGTTTTAGACACATTTTTCCCGGCGATTAAAACCAGAATTTGACACAAAACTACAATTTCAGCTACAAAATCAAATAACAGATTTGATATATTTAAGTCACTGCGTTTTTGAGTCATCGCGTTTACATGCTTCTGAAAGTACAGACCGAGAGGCAAACAAACTCTCGTTTGGATCTTGTTCCAAATTTGACATAAGTCTTCACTTTGGATACTAAATCTTGGTACCAAATTTTATCCATTTAGCTCTGTTTGTTTGGTAGCTACCATATTAGCTGATATTTGACAGTATCAAACTGATATAAAATTTGTTAGAAATCTACAAAGTTAGAGAAAACGATTATATGACAAATTTCATACATCTAGCCCAAAGCATTTTTGCATTATCTTCATTACAGAAACGACGGGCAAAAATAATACCAAAAATGTGTTTTTCAAATTCAGGCAAATCTAAGAAGTGGAGATTCGTCAAAATCTCCAGTTTGATTTTTTTTTTTTTTTTTTTTTTTTTTTTTTTTCACTTTTAAGGTTTTTTTTTTTTTTTTTACACTTCGAATATAAAAAAGTAAAAAGGAAGCTCGAGGCATTTTAAGAGTGAGTTTAGAAAGGGAATTTTCTTTTTCGGGAGTAATATTGAGATCGAAACTGAAGATCTGCTACTATTGCATACCAAGAAGCGTGGGGATCCTTTACATCAATGAAATGAGTGCTTTTTTTTAAATCGGAAAAAAAAACCAAAATTTCACACCCAAAGTAAAAAGTTTTAATCACGCAAACATGCATAGATAGGATAAGAAAGAGTCGATCACAGTATTTTTAAAAAATTACTGCAGTGTGGTCATTTCGAAATTTATCTTAGGAAATATCACAGTAAAAAGTATCCTTAGATTTCGCATCTTTAGGTCGAAATATCCGTTTGATTTTATATTATATATATATATATATATATAAAATCATTATTGTTTGATAATATAATATTTTAAGTTAAGAATGATTAGGCTGTATTGAACAAACATTTCCATTCTGAGATTTATGGTTTACTTTTAAGCGAAAAATACAAATAGAAAGTATTATAATCGTCAAAAAATTCGAAAATACTCGAAAAATATTCGAAATAATACTCCAGATTATGATAAATCTCGGCCTTTTAGCCCTCCCTGGATCCGAAAAACAGATTTTCGTTGACTGTCCACGAACATGATAGTTAAAAAACGCTTTAAAATTAGCGGATGAAATTTCATACTTGGTTTATTCCATATTTGTATATTTCTGTTAAACTTTGAATGAAATCCAGTAACAGGAAGTATGTCTGTCTGTCTATAACACGGTAGCAACCAAACGAATGGAGCCAAATAGATACAAAGCTTTAGCATCTAAATTGTAGATATTTGCCAAATTTGGAACCAAATCCGTAAAGGGGTTGACTCTCTGTTAGTCTGTATGCTCAAAGCATGTAAATGTAAGTACTCAAAAACACAGTGACTTAAATATATAAAATTTGGAATGCGATTTTGTGACTACAATTGTAGTTATGTGTCAAATTTTAATTTCAATCGTTCGTAAAAGAGTACTAGTTCGTAAAAAAGAGTAGACATCTGATTTTCTAGTACTTGTGTATGAACTGCATCCCAGAGATTAATCGACAATGATCGCACTCCAATAGACTTTCGTAATTATTGTTCGCAAATAGTGCGCGGTTAATAATACATAAGTAAAATTTATAAACGTATATGAGAAAATTTCGGGGCAGACCACTTCCGACGGTTACATCATGCAATTAACCTAGAGTCACAATCAAAATTTCTAACCGAAAAATTTTATCGTTTTAATAAAAGTGGTAATTCCATTTTGGAATTAATGCCAAAGAAAGCGAGGGTTTTTTTTCCCCTTCTTTTTTTTTAATTATGGGAACATTAGAAAACTCACATGAAAGAAATATGAGAAACAGTAAAAATGAATTTTAACAATAATAAGGATTGTTACAATTTACGTTCAAATTTTTTTAAACCATTTTATTGAAATTAAAGACAAAATCGAAAGGAAATATTTGGTGTCACAGATTCTGAACCTGTTAACCAGGCAATTAACTCATATTCAATTCGTTTCGCATTGACATACTTCATCATACTCAGTTAACAAGTTAAATCACCAGAGAAAGAATTACAGTAATATATAAATGCAAATAAATGAACATGTATAAATTTGAAATTTTCGACGAAGATAGCAAGTTTGAATGATGTGAGCCATATTTCTTACCCTTTAACACCGATAGTAAAAAAAGGAAGAATTAGAAACCTTTAATAAAGTTAAACAAAATACTTTTAAAAAAAGTTAAGCCAGGCAGTTGATTTCGAAAGAAATCAACTATAATTACTTCGTACTGTTAACTCACATAAATATAGCGTATATAATGACAATTTATTCACTCAAAAACGTATTTAAGGGCACAATCCTTTTCATATTGACTAGGAAAAAATTCCATTTCTCATTAAAGAGGCAAAATTTTATAAAAACATCCGTGAAACTTGGAACGCCCCAGCGAGTATCTAATGTCTCATTAGCTCAGCTCATGCAAACGATGTGAATAATTACATCATTCATGAGGATGATGAAAATGGCCAAGTAAATGACAGTTAATGAATAGCCTTGAACTAATCATTAAACAAGGCTGAATTTTTTTTAACTTCCACTTTCTATTTCATCTCCCCCGCAGGATACGATATGCTTCTTCTGTTTCTAATCATACAATCTAATTCAAAAATAATGCTTTAAATCGTAAATAAAAAATGGTGGCAATTGATCAAGATTTACAATATTATTAACCTTATACATTTAATTATTTTAGTGCACTTGAACAATTAAGTTCTGTGAAGATAAAAACTTTTATAAAAGATAAAATAATTTTTACATTATTTATCGAATTTCTATCATTTAGACATCCTTATAAATAAACTTTTATGCTACAGTATTTTTTTTAAATGCCTAGTAAATTAGAATTGATAGGAAAAGAGTATTCCTAAGAAAATTATTCTTCTTGCTATGGTAATGCAATTCTTTCAGCAAAATATGCAAATGATGATAAAATTTGGCTAATTCGAATTTTTCTTTGATCCATTGAATTTTTTCCAAGACAATAATAAAGTATCATCTACAATTTGAATTTATATTAATTAATTCGAAATTCAAAACCAAATACTGTATGCTTTTATTTCTAAAATGTAGAAACTAAATACATCAATAGCTTGTATCCATCGTGTCTTCTTTATTTTAAGTGGCTGGCAATTTTCACTAATCTATTAAAATATTTTTTAATTATTTAGTTTAAATATAATTATTTATTTAAACTATTTACATCCTATTAATTAATTTTGTATTTTTCAATAAAACAGATAAATAAATAAAATATTTAGTGCCATTTTCAACTTATTAATTTTTTAGATCCGATTTTTCTTCATTCGAATTCTTGATAGATCAAATTTTTATTGCACAAGAATTTGTCCAGCATAATACATTATAGTATATATATATGCGAATATTGTAGAATGTACAATATTCGCATTGCAAGACATAATTATTTGTAATTCAAAATCATGTCTTAAAATCTTAAACAAGACACTGCTCTCCATCAAAATACCATTGACTGTTAAAAATAATAAACTGGACAAATAACTATGAATGGTATTTGAGAGCTCATTAATTACTTGCAAATATAAATTCTAATACATGAAAAGATAAGTATTTTTTCAAAAGATATGTAACAGCGTATTATTCTTCCTGCCACAACACGACTGCACGAGCTAAACTATTGTAAAACTGAATGATAAATAATTTTTAATCTTTTCTGTAAATTCACTATATTGATATTTTTGATTGTTAACTGCAATAATAACTTGATTTGTTGTAAATTACGTGACGGTGCAAGATTTATTCTTTTTTTTAATTATGGGAAATTAAAAAAAAAGTCAGCAATATTTAAAAATAATAAAAAGCTAATGGAATGGAATTACGAAGTTGTGTCTTGAAATATAAGTTTCAATATTAATTAATTCTTCAAAACAGTAACGCCCATGAACAGATATGATGATTTTATTCAAAAAATAATAAAGGTCAAACTAAAATAATAAATAATTTTAAATGTATACGATCGTTTTCATTATTTCTCAGATATAATACAAAATGACGCGTTCTACGTTTAGTTATACAAAAGGAGAAATGCCTTTTGGGTAGCTACTTTTCAACTGACTGCTCCCAAAAATTGATGAATAACTATAAATTTGGGTATAAAAATATAAGCTAAATTTCATCCATCTAGCTTCTTATGGCACACACATATAAAGATGGTCAGACAGACTTTTCGTAAATACATTTTGTCTAAATTCATATGGAAATCTAAAATTTTGGAGTAAAGATTGGCCAACTAATAAGCATCTTGATCTTCTCAGTTATTGTGTTCATACACACAGACATAATTCCAAAAAGATTTCTTAGGATTTAGAGAGTTTCTAAGGCGTAGAGATTCAATAAAGTCTAAAAAGTAAATTTTAAACAGTTCTAATAATTCTTCTAACTCTTATATGACGATCATAAAACAATCATAAGAACGATAAAACGATCATAAAGAACTTAGAATATTGGCCGACAGTGTGGGAAGAAAGTGAAATGACGAAAGAATGGAAGCCACTATCTTCACCCAAAGCCTAAACAACTGATTAAGGATTAATTTTTATGACACCGAAATTGTCCGGAAAAACGAAGTGAAGTACTCGGTATCCTTGGTAAACAACTAAATTTCAAATCCCATTGTCAAACGTTCAGGAAAAAGTACAACAAAGTTTTCGACGTCCAGTGTTCACCTTATTAACAGCCTCCTTGGTTGTTAATAAAAGCGTATTATTTAATCATATTTTCTCCTTTTGATCTTTAATATATTCTCCTATCGGTTATTATATATGAAATATTTCAATCCCTTTTAATCAAATTTGCAACCAAATGGCATCTCCTCTTTGTAATAAAAATTTGATCAATTCATCGATAATTAAGTCCTGAAAATATTTAAGTCTGTTATTTTCATCAGGTTTATATACGTTTAAAATTCAGAAATTATATTGCATCAGGATAAGCGTGGAAAATCGACTACAAAATATTATCCTTACAAACATGAAACCAGCGAAAATATATAAAAGAAAGCGAAACATGTGTATCATTTTATATAAAAGACATCAACGAAAAAATATACATTAGTTATACTTAATCACTTAACTGTTTTATTTCCTTTACTATCTAATATGATGACATCTTCTATTTTGGGAATATTTTCTTATTTTGATTCAAACAGAAATCCATTAAATACTGATGAATGAATTCGAAGTAATTTTTATATTGAACTAGCTGGTACTCGTCGTGCTGCTGCCGCAGAAGAAATAATTTAGGAAATATCATTTGAATTTGATATAGTTATCTTGTTTAATTAAGAATGATAGAAAGAATGATATTTATTTTCTTGTCGGCAATGAATACATTTATTAAATTGAATGATATATAAAGGAGAAGCATAAATAGTATTTATTCTATTTTTATTATTCTATTCCACAAATAAATATTCATTTTTATATATTAGATTCGTGTATTATTTTAGAATTGTTAAGCTTGGTGTTTTTTCAGAATGATAATTAACAAATTATTCATTGTATCTCCCAATTCGTTCAGAATTCTCAAGTTTAATGTTAAATAATAAGGTTAAAATATTTTCCTTTAAAATTGATTAAACATAGAAAATATTTTTATACGTGAAATCTTTAATATAGTCGAAAAGATAATTTTTTGAAAATTCAGATGGTGCAAAATAATTCGTATTTTCGGAAGTTACAGCAAAAACCGCTAAAATTTTACTAAACATTTAATTAAAATTGCAAACTTATAAAATTCATTACCTTAAAACTTTCTCGCATACCCTCTAAAACAATTACCTCAGAGAAGGACATTGCATTTAAGTACAATAGCTACAAAATATTAACGTCTAGCTTGAATTTAGCATTTTTGCTGCTTGTGTCTTTTTGAAGAGTTATTTGATGGATACAGATCCAAAAATATTTTTTATACTTTAGAGCCTCTATACTCAACCTGCGGCCCGCGGGCCGCATGCGGCCCGAGGAGGCATTTTGGTTGGCCCAATTATTAAACTAGGTAGTTACAACTTATTTGTAAACAACTTCAAATTTCGCGCCCTTCAAAGAGTTGGTAATTGAACGGGAAGTATGGGAATGTGAGCGATATCAATAATTTGCTTAAATTGGAAACGCAAACTATCCTAATCTATGGTTGCGCAAACGATACGGAATACGCGTCGCGGGAATCCCCTTAAAGGTCTGTAATCTATGGTTGCGCGAACGATACGAAATACGCGGCGTGGGGAATCCCCTTAAAGGTCTTGTCACGCGCAAACGCGGACGGCGGGGCGACTTGCGAAGCTAAACATTGCTTGTCATGTGTAATGAGACGTGTGTTTTACTAATTGGCAAGTCGCCCCGCCGCTCGTGTTTGCGCGTGGCCATACCGTAAGATCCATGGACCTAAGTGCGTGTCGCTTTGATTGTCGATCGAAACTAAACTTGTTATAAATTTAATCTAAATTATTAAACTAAATTTGTGTACGTACCCGCGTCCTCTGCCAAATAATAGTTTTGTTTTGTAAATTAAGTATACCTATTATTTTCAAAATAATGTCAGGAGTGTCGTCGAAGTATAAAAGAAAAATATCAAGTGAAAATAGATTGTTTTAAGATGAGTGGGAGTCTGATTATTTTGTTGTGCCAAATAAAAACAACGCAGCTACTTGTTTGATATGTCGGGAAAGTATCATATTGAAGAAATACAATATTTCTCGTCATTTCACTTCAAAACAAAGATTTCGACGAAACGTTTCCTCCCGGATCGTCTTTGAGAAATGAGAAATTGAGTTTTTTTAAGAGATCATTGCAAGAGCAACAAAATGTTATGTTCGCGGCATTATCACAAGACTCGGCGGTAACAAAAGCATCATATGAAATTTCTTACATTCTTGGTAAGCATATGAAACCATTTACCGATGCGGAAATTGTAAAGGGATGCTTTATTAGTGCTGCTAATATACTTTTTGATAAATACAGTAACAAAAAACAAATAGTATCTGATATAAAAAAAATACTGCTTTCGGATTCAACCTGCACCAGGCGTATTGAAGACATTTCTAAATTTATTTCCGATGATATATTAAAAAACCTAAGAAGATGCAAGTTTTTCAGTTTAGCATTTGATGCCAGCACCGATATTTCAGCAACATCGCAGTGCTCGGTGTTTGCTAGATATTGTACAGAAAACAATGAAATTCATGAAAACTTTTTAAAATTACTGCCAATGAAAAGTCAAACCCGAGGCACGGATTACCTTGATACTATTTGTAATTTTTTAGAAAACATCATGAAATTGATGTGCAAAAAATCGTGTGTTTGTGTACAGATGGTTGTTCTTCAATGACTGGATAAGAAAATGGCTTCATTTCATTATTTAAGAAAAAATATAATTGCAGCAATTTAATAACATTCCATTGTATTATCCATCAAGAAAACTTGGCGGCCCGTGCTGTACAACCAGAAATAGAAGCTGTAATGAAAACAGTTATCAATATTGCCAATTATATACGAGCAAAAGAACTGAACCACAGAAAATTTAAAACTGTTCTTGAAGAACTGGGAAGTGAGCACAGCGACGTTCTTTTGCATACCTCGGTGCGATGGCTTAGTAGAGGAAAGGTTTTGGAAAGGTTTTTTTCATTACGCCATGAAATAATCCTATTTTTAGAGCAAAATAATAAAGGGTACCCAGAATTACAAAACGATGAATGGTGGTGTCTTTTAGGTTTTCTATGTGATATTACGGAAAAACTAAACAATCTCAATCAGAGTCTACAAGGCGAAAATAACATAGTGTCCAATATGGCAAATAAAGTGTTTGCATTTGAGGAAAAGCTAAGTATTTATTATAATGAAATACAGAAAAAACAGCTGCACAATTTTCCAACTATTATAAAAACCAGAGAGGACGGTATTAACATTTCAGAAGAAAACTGCTCCATAATTTCAAATTTTATAACTGCACTATTAAACGAATTTCAAAAAAGGTTTCAAGATCTCAGAAAAATAAAAAATTGTTTGTTACTTGTAGAAAATCCATGGCATTTAAAGACACCAACTATTTCTGAGTTGGCTTCAGTTTTAAATTGTAATTACTCGGAGTTGTTTGATGAATTTATTGATTTTAAAAATGACACCAACCTGGAAGTAATTTTCAAAGAAAAAAGGGAATACGTGGAATTTTGGAGCATTGTTCCCCAAAAATATAAAAGCGTGCAAAGATGTGCCCAAATAATGCTAACCTTTTTTGGGTCAACGTATGTGTGCGAATCATCTTTTTCAAAGATGAAATACACAAAGAGTGTCTATAGAAATAAACTGACAGATTCCCATTTGGATGATATAATAAGAGTAGCATGCAACGACAAGTCAGATATTGATAAAATTTTAAAAAAATGCTCTCAGTTCCAAAAGTCTCATTAGATATACATATAAGTAAGTAAGCATCTTTGTTAAAAGTTCTTTTTTACATTAAACTAAATAATTCATTAGGTTGATATTACTTTTTCATTTATACACCTAATTAATTTTTACTTGCGGCCCGGGCTACCGTGACTGAAACGTGTTTGTGGCCCCTATAAAAAAAAGGTTGAGTATGGCTGCTTTAGAGGATTGTATTATGCCTATAACCTTCGTGTAAATGTAAGCATAATGTTGTCGATGTTTTATCGGAATCGGATAAGCGGTACGACAGCGCATAAGAGACATACAGACAAACATTCATTTATATTTATATAGATTATAATTGTTATGAATGTTTTATTTTTTGCTTACAAATATCAAAATTCGATAAACCGATGCACGTACGGTATATGGGCAAAACAGTTCAGCGGTTACTATTATAATCTACATGCTCATACAATAAATACCATGAAGTTATTAAAAAATGACAGCAATTCAATTAGACTCAAGCGTCATAAAAATGTCAGAGGTAACCTATCAGCAATAATCACCTAAAAATAATATTAACAACAATTTAAATAATATAAGACCCCCGAAAATGTCCGGCAACCCCAATATTTTAAAACTCTTTTTCTCACGTTTAAGACAAATAATCTAAAATCCTTGTAAATTCGACATATATCTCCCACAAAATTATCTTTCAGAAAACGTGTTAGAGAGTTTGAAAGCAGGCATTCATTTGAAACAGTGCTATGAACGGTGGAAGAGCTTTACAGAATCATTCCCCCTCGCTTCCAGTTTAAATATAGATGCTTTCGCAAGTCATATATATTTTTATTTTTTTATTTTTTTTCTCTCTCTCTCTCTTAAATGGTGGATCTCAGTTTCAACTTTCTTGAGAGATAACTTTGCTTCGGCCGTCAAGAAGCAAGATTTAAAAACGACATGCATTTAAAAAAAAAAAAGTAGTTTTGACTCCGGAAGTATGGCACTAGCATGGGAGGGAAAAGAAATAAGTGCTTTTAACCCGCAAATCACGAGGGAACAGAAACAAAGTCCTCCGAAAGGCGGGAAGTTTTCACTTAAATATCAACAGTTACAGTAAACAAATCGTTCTGCGGAAAAGGGGTAGATGAGAGAAAGGTAAAATATTTATGAAAGCTATGGCTTCACCAGTTTTAAAATGAAAACATATAAAAATCACGAGAGAAATTAGTGTTATTTTAGAAATACAGATTTGAGGAGGATGCGAAAATTATATTTGTTTATTCATAAAGCTAATATATATAAACAAATCGTTCTGTGGAAAAAGGGTAGATAAGTGAGAAGCTAAATATTTATGGAAGTTATGTCTTCGCCAGTTTTAAACTGAAAACATTATAAAAATCACGAGAAAAATTAGCATTATTTCAATAATATAGAATTGTTTATTTATAAAATTAATCTGTTAGCAGAAAGTCAACTGTAAAAAGAAAATAAGACAGCTCAATATTGAAAAGGTAACTGCCTAATGCCAGGGTTATTTTCGTCCTTCACTGATGAAATATTTCGAATAATATCTTAAAAATTTTAAGAGGCGTTTAGGTTAAATCTTAATAAATCGCGAACTAAATTTCAAAACTTTTATAATTTATAAAAAAATATTTGAAGAATAAAAGGATTACAACTTTTAAGTAAGTAATAATTAATAAAGTAATAATTTCAAAGTAATAATTATCAAGAATTTCTCCCCATTAAATTTGACTTTTTTTCAAACCATCTAAATCAAATATAAATATCAAGAATGGTATATTATTCAGCATATATAACCATTCAATCATTACTTAGAGTGTGAACCAAAAATTTTGCAATACCTCAAAATACTGGCAAGCTATGAGAAATTTAATATGAAATCGGAGCTTTTCTTCGAATTTTGTCTTACTTTACTTTTCAAAAGTTGCATGACTTTCTGACGGATGTTAATATATAAAATATTTTGATTCATTTCTTAAATTTTTATAAATGTCAAATTTGTGATAGATATTTTTAAAAGAATTTTAGTTACCATGTTTAAAAAATAAAAATAATTTTAGTTACCATGTTTGAAAAAAAAATATTTTTTAAACTGATTTTGTGAAAGATAAATTTTATATTCTTCCCTTTCAAGCCGAACAAAAAAGTACTTTTTCAAAGTAATAATTTAATAAGTAATAGGTTCTCGATACTCCTTTTTAAACCTTTATATGACGACAGAACTTAAAAGTAGAGTCTGAATCATACAGATACTTCCGTAATATGATTTTTTAGACGGTAAACGAAGACGAGGAGCATAGTTTCAACAGAAATCGCATATATCAGTATAAGGAGAAATTAACAATCTTTAATTATCAATTAATTAACCCTTACCTTAATTAGTTTTAAAAAGATTTTTCTCATTCCTGAAGTTATTCTAAGCCAAAACTTATCAAATGATACACAATTAAAATCAATAACTAAAATTAATCAGTTAATAAAGAATTAACTCCTTTTTGAACTTATAGAAAACTTAGAAATTGGATTTTTAGAAATATAATTTTTTTTCTTTTTTGTTTTATTGGACTTTTTTTCCCCGAAAAATAAGTAAGCCATTAAATTTAAAAAGTCAATAAAAATATTTCTATATTTTACTTCTAATGATTTTGTTTTCAGCTTTTAAGTTCTACCAAACTATTTGGGACCTCCTTTTTTCTTCTGTTTCGTAAAACAAAATTCTGGGGAATATAAAAAATAAGAAATATAGAGGGTGTTTATACATTTTTGGATGAATTTGAGCTGTTTAATTAACATTTAAAATGTAAAGATTTTAAAGTATCTTATTGAAAGACAGCAAAGATGAAATTCTTCATCGTGATTTCCACGATAGAAGAATTGCATTATGATTTCCCTTTCACTTCCGCAGTTTTCCAGAGTCTATCGTAGTGAGTTTATGCTTAGAAAGAGCTCTTTTCTATAAACCATGGTACAACAATGCAAAGATGAAATGTCAGGAATACGTGGAAAAATTTACATGCAATTCTTGTATCCATTTTTTAAAGGAATGCAATGGTATTTTTCAAAATAAATCTTTTACTGACACTTTTTTGCATGGACGAGACTGTACATTTGTTTTCGAAAGCAAAAATACCTACTTTGGTGACAATCAATAAGAAAAAGCCAAATCAATCAAAAACAAAAAGTGACAATGAAGAATATTTTATATTTCCTTTTATCTCCATTTCATTTAGGGCTCTGCATTTAAGGAGAAGGTGGATTCTATTAGGCATTTTTGAGAATTATTAAGTTATGAAATTTACTTAAAGTTATAAAAATTTTATGTGTATGCATTAAAATAAAAACACGTCAAATTTCTTATAAAAATGAAATATTTTTTGAAAAATTAAAATATGTATAATTGTTTAATGTTCCAAAATATTACAAGAGAATCAATTTTTAATCTCGTATTTTTTTTTCCTTATTACACAGTGTATGATTATTTGGAATAAAACTGTATGTGATTTCGTAATTCCAATTAAATGCTAATTTTTAAAAAATATTTTTATGCCCACTTACTGAATTCTCATAAGTATTTTATGTTTTTCGGAGCTAAAATTGTCTTTTAACTATCTAAAAAAAACTCGGAAATATAAAATGTATACCCTGTTTTTTTTTTAATGTTTTAGCGAAATCTTTAGTATCAATTTCATTTAATTTCTTCGACAATTAAGATACCTGGAATATTTCAAAGTTATTTACATCTATTGCAATATCATTTTGAGGAAAGTAATTAAAATATGCTTTTTGCCTTCTAGACTTTGAAATATTGAGTTTATTGAACAATATATCTTATAACACTATTCTAATTGAATATAACCATATACTTTGGTGAGGAAACGATAAAAATAAAATTTTATGTATTTGTCCATATTTGCTTATTTCCAAGTCCATTGCCCGTTAAGCCACATGCATCAATAAAAGCTGATGAGTAATGTTTTAAAAGGTGGGTTGTTGTTTTTTGAGTTGCAAATTTTGGTTATTTATTTTATTTATTGTAATTACAGATGTATTTAAGACTTCGTAAATAATTTCTGCATGCACGAAAGAAATTTGAAAACAAAAAAGTCACAATCGTTATACATGGTATTAAGGATTATAAACTTTGAAGTAAATAATTTTGAAAAACTTTGAAAAATTTGTAATTTAAAACTTTGTTTTTTTTTATTGCGTTTTTCAATCATCCGAGATGATTATGGTCAAATAATCTATGTTGCTTTTTTTTCTTTGTCTCGAGTGATAGTGTTTTTCGTTTATTTCAATTGCTCAATGACAAAATTATACTTAAATATTTACAATTTTTTTCACCACTCACATAAACGCATAGATAGAATTTTAAATAATCCGAATTTCCGGGTTTTACCTAAATTATAATTTTAATTCAATACTAAACATACCATGATCGCTCAAAATGAGATGCCGCAAATTTTTGGTTAGAAGATTTACTCATAGTATTACACCTTTCTCACAATTAATTTTAGAACCTTTTATATTACCCTGTTAACTGGGAATAAACTTTTATTCAACTCGTGTCACAATAGGGACAATGGAACGTTCAAAATATAAAAAAAAATTCCATGATGAAAAATGTCATGTCCATTGCAGCAGTTGTTCGTTATTTCGTCATACCCTCAGATTAAGCAAACAATTTTGATTATTATCTTACACACCCCATTAATGCAGCTACGGGGACAATGGATCATATGGATACTTAAGACTTACAATGTCAGTAATTTTATTTAAACTAAAATAATGCTAATGTGGTGATATCTTAACAAGACAGATAACATCTACGGGACATGAGCATGCTTTTGCCCTGTGGTTATGTTACAGGCTTTCTAATCCAAAGGTCCCGAGTTCTATTCCGAGCACATTTCACCTCCCACACTAACAAGGCTTAAAAACGCATACCATTTTTTTCTACACAATATAGAACAAAACTTTTATGAGATCACGACTATTAATTAGGGCTGCTCATCAAAATAATTGTGTCGTCTTATGACATGTTGATGGACAGTACGCCCTCGGGTGTCAAGCTCATGACAATGATACGGCAAAAAGCCTTACGATGTAAACGACTTAATCCGTTTTGTCATATCACATAATTTTATAACTATGTGCTGTGACTCCACACATATAGGCAATGTATGCAATTTAGTAGTGTCTCAGCAGGCACTGCTACCAAGGTTGTACTGTCCATCAACGTGTTAAGGAATTTGACTAGGGACTGTGACCCGAAAAGCTTAAGCATCTAATTAATTTTTAGATGACAAAAGAACGTTAAAGGTTAATTTCCTTTTTTTTTTTCCTTTGTTTCTTTTAATAAAGACATGTAGGCGCCATTTACTATGATGAGGTATTATGATCGAGATATTTTTTTTAACTTAATAAGGTTATCAGATCAGAAAATAAAATATAAATGTACCTTCTATACACTAGGTCAGTCTTATCCATTCATTACTTTGACCAGCTATAACACGAAGAAGTTAGGGATTAAGCTGCTAATCCCTAACTTAATTTAAAGCCTAAATTTCTATAAATTTCTCTTAAATTATGTTTAAAATATAAAGACCAAAAAAGAATAAAAACGAATTTTCAACAATCATTTCGAGCAGTTTCGGAACGAATAGATACAAATTAAATGGCGGAAACTATTAGAGTAAAGAATGATAATTTTGCAAAATATTACTATCGTAATACAATTTAGCATATACAAATATATTTTGTGAGGCGGAAATTCTGAGAAAAAATATTAAAAATTCATCATTTAATCATCATTAACTGAATGATCCAATTTCAATGGAATTGAGAATCAAAAAACCTTCAACACAAAGTATTCAATGTCTGCGATAACAAGCATGATTCACTAAATGAAATTAGTCAAAATGCACAAAATAGATTTCTTAATGTGCATATATAAGTGCGCACTTAATTTTTTATAATGGCACAAAACAATCAGATAGACATGCGAAATCAAAATGCACAAAACTGCTGTGTTTCTTACAGTAGATACAAATCGAAATACATAAAAATGTAATGTTTCTTAAAATGGAAGACTTCCTCATTCTCACTTGTGACACTCCGGATGGTTTTTAAAGATACCTCTTTTATATGGAAAATAGGAAGAAAAAAAAGAAAATTCGATGCATATTCTAGGATGTTGTTAATTGTAATCCTAAATTTAATGAAAATTTTAAAACTTGAGTAGCTGAATTTTATTTAAATTGGAAAAAAATTAAACGTTCCTTCTGATTTTCTACCTTCTTCGAAAATAAATTAAACATAAAAAAGTTATTTTCTAATCAATATTAACTAGTTTTACTTGTAATAATTTGACCATTAAATTCTACGAAACCATTAGAGGTTTTCAGATATTTCTTATTTCTAACTTCTTGGTTTTGATGTCAGAATTTTGTTATTTCTGGCAGAGTTCTGCTAATTTTTGCTAAGCTCAAATAACCGAAAGCTCGGTGAATTTGTTAGTTACTTTAAAAGAACGACTTTTCTATAGGCAAAAAACAACATAGCTCTAAGCAAGAGTTTCAGAATATAAATTTAATTGCAAATTTAAGTAATAATACGAGGAATCTTTTAAAATTTCAAACCTGAAACGTTAAACTCAAAGCAAACATCCAGAAAATTCTTCAACATGCAATCTATTCACAAGAAATTACGACCACATGTCAAATTTAACCAATTTCTTACCACGAGTTGCCATATTCATTCCCTCCAATAAGACAAACAATATATTCCAAAATTAAACTGTCATGATGTATGATTTTTTTAACACTTTGGATGTACTTTTTCTCACGTTTAATTTTCGTATTCGGTTACATCCCATAGAAAAAAACCAGTTTTGAATTTTGAAACTAAAAAAAACTTGATGAATATCTATAAAATAGATTGTTCTCCGTTTACAAATACTTACAAAATAAAAATAATAAAAATAAAACGAAAATGTTCCCTTCTCTAGTTTTTCACTTTTTTTAAACAATATGTCAAATATTTCTGTTTAGCTACATCGTGTAGGGAAAAAAAATCCTTTTTCCATTTAGTGACTATCTCTGTAAACCCATTGTTTTAAAATTTAATGAACGAGTGTTCTCCGTTTACAAACAGTTACAAAATAAATAAACAAATAAAAAGCGAGAGCCAGATTAAAGAAAATAAAATCTCAAAATGAATTATGGAATATAATTTTACATTCTAACAGAGCCATCTTAACAAATTTGAGACGCTTTGCTATAAAATTGGCGCCCCATTAGAAGCGTAGTTGGGAATATGAGCGTCAATGGTCAGATGAAAATATCTAACTAATATAATAACTGAGCAGCAAATTGCCACCTCTTCTCTACCTAAGCCCTTAGTGTTTTGTAAATTGGTGATTTTTCAAAATAATCAGCAGTTTTATACTTATATCATTTATAGGGTGTATATTAATGAACATTAAAAGATAATCACACTCGTAACATTCCCGTTATAAACAATAATATTATATTTCAAATAATAGCATTTCCCAAATTGTAATGCAATAATCTTTAATATAGAGGTATATAGTTTGTTTGCAAAATTCAACCCCTCTTTCGATTTCACCCTGCCTCCATCTTCTTTCTTTCTTTATAGCATGAAATTGGGCATTAGCATCTACCTACCTAATTCATAATTGATAATGTAGATATTTTCTATCATAACCATAGTTAGTCTCTGTATAAATATTTTTTGAACTAATATGCATGTTTATGTAAGATAACAAAATCGATCATTCTTTTTAACAAGCCCTAATCTTGTTTTACATTTGATATATTTAAAATGAAATATTTTTTGGTTCAAAATAAAATTCGCTAAGAAAAATTCCCAATCAACCCATTGGATAAGATGGCCTTGCATTAACCTCAAGCAAGCAGCTAATAATAAACCAATTAAGCTAATTGTATTTATTGTGTTCCAAATGCAATGCTGGTACTGTCTACTGCCTGCCTTTAATCGAATTATATGATTAATTTCACTGGATGCACGTTTTTTTTATTGCAGTTTTTGATATCAGTGTATTTTCACACTTATTTATAAACAATTCTTTAATCGCAAGTCCTAAAAATGTTTTCAGTTTTAAGAAATTTAAGTTGTTACTACATCTTATATATTTTTTAAACTACAATCAATGCAGTAATATTTTAAATGTCTTTGGAACGATAGCGCCATCGTGCTGCAACTAAACAACAGAAATTGACCTGTGCTATAGCCCATTCGATAAAAGAGCCCTGAGTTTCAGATTATGTAACAATAGCATTAATACAAAATGAATATTTTTTATGCAAGGCAGTAGTTTCGGTGCTTCAGTAATGCAACATTCACTTACCAGACTTTGCAAACAAGGGGAAGGAGGGACAGGCTATCTCACATAGCAGGGTATCAAATTCCTCTTTTGACTTCTTTCCCCACCCCCCTTTCTTTTTTCTTTCTTTTTTAGGGTGAAGGAGAGAGAGCGGTTTATCGCCATAGGGGATTGAATTACCCAACATTTGCCCTCATTCTCTTTCTCTGGGTGCCATCTTCCGCCGTATTCAGAGAAGGTCTTCAAATTTGGCGTTTAATCTTTTACTTCTTCAGAAAACGAAATACTAAACTTTATGAACCAATTATCAAAGATAATGTGACCTCATAAATTGGCCTCGTTTTCCTTTTAAAACAGTGTGAGGGCCTCTACATGCTTCCGGACGAAAATACTGCCTTGGAACTTTGTTAAATATAAGAAGTTAAATAAATGACAAATTCCATCCGTGATATAAAAATTTACTTATTAAACGTTTATTATTATTATTACATAGCACTGTTGCCTGTAATATGCACAGTGTCTTAAAAGATCACTTAAAAATTTTATTGAATACAGCATATATACAGAAACAAGTGATATTTAATAATAGAAGGTGACCATTAGAATGGGATCTTAGACAAAAACTTAAATGGAAGAAAAGAATATACTAAATTTACTATTCTATTACTAATTTAATTGAATACAAATTCATAACAATATAGTTAGAGAAATAATAAACTTTTCAATATGACGGATATAATGGCAAAAAAGACGCAGAATTAAAAATTCGAAATAGTTAAAACAAGTGTGCAAAGGATTTGTCGTCCTAAATAATATACGCACGTAAGTTATAAATTTGTATTCCATTTTGTCTAACACAATCGTAAATTTGAGTTGTACACTTTATCTAATATATATATTTCTTTCCATGACAAAGAGATAAATTAGCTGTAGCCTTTTCCGTTTATAACTTAATATCATATGGGATTTTTTTTTTTTTTTTGTATGTTTAGTCTGACCTTAACACCAAACATACCTAATTCTATCTCAGCCGGTCAAATGACCGAAATTTAAGTTTCCTTATTGAATGTATGAAATATGAGTGTTAGAAAGGAAATAAACAAATTAACTTTATTATAACTAAACAAAATTGCATATTGTCAATTTCTGTGCATTACAAACAAAAAGAATAAGAATTTTTAATTTATTTCTTCTTCGTATTTTTTGCATATACAGGGTTTTTCCCATAGTATATTTTCCGCAAACATATTTTTCACATTTAGAGCATATTTTGATGGTTTTATTTTCGTAAGAATACCCTATTTGGAATGTCTTACGTTGATAAGAATTAGTAAGAGATTTAGGCATCAATCGTTTTGCATTTGTTCTTTCTTTTTGTTGCATATGGAACTTCTCGCAAATCTACGGCAAATACTACTGCTAACTGGAGTAAAAAATATTGTCTCGAGATATTTTCGTCTGTCGTTTTCTTGTACAAAATCCAAGCATTTATGCCATCTAAATCAATGTGCAACTAATTGAATACAATACGCTGAATACGCATTACTTCATGTTTCTGATCCGATAACCTTATAAAGTAATAAATAGTTCTCCTGGTTAAATATGACCGTGTGATAGATAACGGTATACGACAAGTATTCCTCAAAATGAACAAACTATAAATAAAAAATTATAGAATATTAATGATATATAATTCATCGAAAAAGTCGTGAAGTCAAATGCGCAAAAGCAATAAGGTGATATGCACATTTTCGATGAAAAAGTTCGTAGTCGGTCATTTGACCTTTTATGGTATGTTTAGTGTTTGTAAACGACAGGAGCGGATTTAGAGTATTTGTATGATTTATTCATTATGATTCTAGATTGTCCAGAATCTATGTTTATGCACATTATCAAAGCATACATTGGATTTTATCAATATTTTAAAAACTACATGAACAGAATAAAATATAAAGGAACTAAGTCAATCATATTTAATAATATGAGGGGAAAATCCGACTAGTGAGTACATGCTGAAAAAGACCAGCAGGTTCAATACCGGATAGAGATACTTTATTCTGTACAAAAATATAAAATACAACCAAAGCGTACACAAGAACAACATTTGCAGTAAAAAGTAGCATGCAAACAGCCATTAACTTCTTGGGGACTAGGTGAATTAAAAACTGCCCCACCTCCTGCTTAAGCTTTTTATGCATGGTAATTTTGTAGAAAAATATCCGACCCAGTAAAACCATTCGGTAGATTTATGCATGAGCAGATATATTTAAACCAGCTCGGAAACGTTGAAGTTATTCAGTCATACAGTTTAATATTTTATTTAAAGTTTTTCATTCAGTATTCATCATTACGGCTGTAATTATGTGAACTTATTTTTGATTCATTTACATTAGATCCATAGTTACAAATTCTAATCAAAACCACCATTTACTCACAAAGAACGATTCACAAAAAAACTGCGAACATGTCATCCAATTCCAGATGAACATCAAAACTTAAAGTATTTATTCGGGCATCATTGAATTCAGCAAACAAAATGATAGCGGTGGTCCATTATAGTTTATATAAACATGATTTTCAATAGCATCTTGAATACAAAAGGTTGAAATTTTAACAAAAACGGTTAGTTAAGTTTTCAACCTAACGAAGAAAACCCATTCTGTGGCCTGAAACAATATAGATTAACAACACAGAAGTAATCTTTGACGATTTTTAGAAGGAAAGAAGATTAATCGCTCAGATGCACTGAATACACAAGAACCAAACCTTCTATTATGCATTTTTTAAGCTTTTTTTTTCAGACCGATTGAAACCAAAACTCAGCATAAAGCCACAATTGAAATCAAAAGATCACGTACCAAATTTTATTTTTAATTCTCAATGTTTTGAATTATTACGCATGCATGCTTGTGAAAGTATAACAGATGAAAACTCTTTGATAGATATTTTCCAAAATTTTATGAACATCTACAACATTATGCTAAAAGAGTGAATCAAATTTCATTTACTTCTTGTCGTTATGTTTCTGAATTATCAGACCAACAGACGATCAACTCTATTGGGCGAACTTGGTTTTAAATACAATATATATCTATAACAGTTAAATCTGTGTACCAAAGTTTATCCATCTAACTTTCTACACTTAGTAGTTATCGTGCTAAATCATATTCGGACTTCCTCCGAATAGATTTCATTCATAATTGGATACTAAATATTTGATGTATATATCAAATTTCACCCGCCTAACTTAAAGCGCTTTTGAGTTATCGAGATCACAGACAGATATAATTTCAAAAATGCGTTTTTTAAATTCGGGGAGGATTTAATTTATCTCCGTTTCGAAACGTGGAAATAAATCAAAATCTCGTAATTAACCTACTTGACAAATACAATATTTTTTCTGTGCAAACTTCGAATAAAAATGTAAAAATTCAATTATAAATTTAAAATAATGGTGTTTCAACACAAAAAATAAAGGAAGAATGACCTTTTTCTCGTAATGAAAATAAAATAAACCAACGAACTCGTAAGTACAGAAAATTCGTTTAATGAGTCATAATTGTTTGTGTGTGTATCAGCACTATAGTAAATAAAATTGTTCAAAATCTTCTTCATATGGAATTTTACCCTTTTACGATCATTTTGTGGATTTTCCCAGCTGCTGTGCCCCTCAGATTCAACGGATAATCGCGAGTTTATTACTTATATGTCACAATATCTCTAAAATGATAAAATAAAATAAATAAGAAAAATTATAGGCAAATAAATTTTTATTTGGAGCAACCAATAAAATTTTTAGAAAAACGATTAAGGCAGCAAATTTTTAAAAAATTCTAGAAATGAATGTGTATTCTCAGAAACAAAAAGATATTTCTTTTAAAATGTCTTAAACTTTCGATACAAAAAAAAAGGTATTCTGTATTTCAAATGACCTAAATCAGAAGATCTCAACAGGTGCCCACCGTAGACTTTTGAGAGCAAGCTGATTATTTCAGAGGTATGCGAAAAATAGTGGGTAATGAAGGTAAAAATGCAAGCAAAGAAAAAAAAATAAGCCTTAGTTATGGAGTCATAAATGTCAAGACTGAATCTAATTATTCACTAATAGGGGCCTACAAGAAGACTTTTCATTCAACACTTTCAAAAAAAAATATGGCAACAAGTAAAATGTAAATCAGCTTTGGTGTACTTTATTTACTTATTTACTTTACTTACTTGTACTTCAGAATTAGAACTGTTTATATGCCTGTCCTTTAGAAGATAAGAAAAAAGATAGAGCCATATCTAGTTCTCTCAGTGAAAGCAGCCCACTCAAAGCTGCTGTTAATGGACACTGTTTTCAATCAAAAATGATGATTTTTTCATTTTTTAAACACTTTGAAAACATAAGCTGTGGAAAACATAAATTGTGGTCCTATCAGTTTCGAATCGCTTTAATGTTAATGTCGCGTTAATGTTCAACAATAAATTAAACGTTTGTTAAATATTAGATGGTGATTAATATTTAATATAAAAGTATACCGAAATTTATCTGATAAGCGTGTTAAAATTTTATCTCTTCTATTACTTTTAAGAAATTTTTCAACAATAACAAAGTAAAACAAAAGATAATCTTAGATAAAATATTAATTTAATAATAGTCTTCGCAATATAAATAGAAAGAAGGCATAAAAACCACAGAAAAAGCTAATTAAAGAAACCACAATTTTCTTTTACAATTGTGAAAATATATAACTGGAAGAGGAAATATAATAAATCTTAATATATATTCTTTGATAGCTGATTAAATACCATAAAATAAAAATATATAATTCAAATGCTTCTTTTTTATTAATTTTTGTAAAAAGAAATAATTGAAAACAAATCAAAAATCTTCCTCTTAGTATATTCCCCTCTTAATTTTCATTCCGTAATAGAAATTAAGAAAAACGTACCGTTTGATGAAAAACAATAAAAGCATGAAATTTTTATTTCTTCTAGATAATATCAGCTGTTATTCTTATTAAAATTCGCCGTATATAAGAATGGATGTTTTAAAAATCTACAATCTTGCCAGCAAAAAATATATTTAAGCACATAAAAAATAAACGTAAACCTTAATTCTAAATGAATTACTAACTGAATAACAAAAAATAATCAGAAGAAAAATGCCTCAGGTACTTTTTCACAGACACACGCACAAAAAAAAGGGGGTGGTTAAGATCTTCTCAACAAATTTAACTTATCATTAAAAGAAAAATTTCTTGCCGAGAAAAAGCGAGTTTCTGTTATTATTCACCGTAATATACTTTACAGAATCTTCACAGTTTTCAGCTCCTACGACTAGCACACACTCTCCCTATATATATATATATTTACATATCTTGTTCAAATTTTCAATCATTTGTAAAATACTTTTTATTCATCCACCCAAGTTCAAATACATTTTTTAAAACTTGTAGTGGATACTTGATGACAGCTTTTTTTGACAGCTTTTTTTTTAAATATTAATTCATTTTTAATACTTTATAAATAGAGGTTTAGCAGTTTGTAAAGAAAATTGAAATCACCAGCCAGTAGCTCAATCGGTTAAATGCAAGGATTTCAGTATTTTTCAAGTGAAGGTGAAGAATGCGAGTTCAATTCTTATGAAAATCAATACATTTTTTGATACTTAATAATTTGATAATTAGTTAATAAAAAGTAACTAAATTAAAATTTTCTTTGTTGACCCTATGTAGAAACTGATTTTTAAAAAAATTTATATTATTTGTTATAATTAACTTATAAACAAAAGATAGAAGGAAATAGCTTCATCATAATTCATTGGGTTCATCGTTTAAAAAATCTTTTTAACAAATTTAAGTTATGAAAAAAAATTTACTCACCAAGAAAAAATGAGTCTCTGTAATTACTCATCGCAAAACCCTTATACTCAATCGTCTTATAATCTTACCAACAACTAATAAGGCCAAGATAGTGGGAAATATCTGGTACCATCAAGATGATAAAAGAAGAGACTTACATGGCCCGCATTTTGACAAATAGCCTTAAATGTATTTTAAAAACAGCGAAAATTCACCGGCAAAAAACTGTCGTGCATTTAGTTCTGTCACCATAGCTTCGATGAACTGTCAATGCTATTATGCAGCTTGGGCTGAAGCATGCGAGCTGCTTGAAAACAAACCTGTTTCTGGATCCCAATAGGGTCCCTACCTTTCTTGTGAGCATGGGGGAAAGTTAAGGGCAACTTATGGCAGGCAAGGGAAGAGAGCAGGAAAAAACAGATCTATTTTGGAAACGAAATGACAGTCGTTGAGGGCTCCAGAGTGAAGGAATAACATTCGCAGGATCTATGGCTTCGAAAGAGTTACAAAGCAGGGAGAAAAGGAGAGAAACCGGGAAAAGCTTGCGGTTTGCAGAGCAGTAGAAACTTAATTACACTGATCTATCATATTTTTGAATTCTCTTGCAGATGCACTAGGCAACTTTAGATATGTTGTGGCCACAATAAAAATTAGATTTATCAGTTGATTTGAATGTAAGATATAAAAAATGGGAACAGCAAGAAAAAATAACAGTTTCTAAATTAAAAATGAAATTAATTGTTTATTTTTTGGCATTATTTTTAATAAATAAGGTAACATATAACAAGTAATATTTTTTTATTTATTCAATTCTTAAGATTAACAAAGAATTTTTTTTATTTTAGCTACTTTTTATTAAATAATGATCAAAAAATATTAAATATCAAAAAATTAATGATTTTCACAAAAATTGAACTCGCATCCTTCGCCTTCACATGAAAAATATTGAAATCCTTGAATTTTACGATTGATCTACAGCCTGTAGGTTTCAATTGTTTTTACAAACTGTTAAAACTCTATTTAAAGTATTAAAAATTAATTTAATTGCATTAATGAATTAATATTTGAAAAAAACTATTAACATCAAGTGTCATTCTAGAAGCTTAAAGAAATGTATTTGAACTTGAGTGAATAAAAAAAAAATATTTTATGATTTTTTTTTTATTATTATTTTGCGCTTTGCCATTCTGTTCATTCGATGGCGATAAAATTTTGCCAGTTTATAGCTTTGAACCTAGAAAATCCATGTTTTTACATGGTCAGTTGTATGTTGGATCTCACGAGTCAGACAGCCAAGAAATTTATTTGTTTTTGCTAAAGATGGAATAACAAAAAATATTTTCTACGCTGAAGTATACTTGAATAATAAATTCGAAAGAATATAATAAATAATATTTATAATTATCCTTTATATATCATACAATTTCATTGAATGTATTCATTGTTGACAACAAAATAAATTTTATTCTTTCTATCATTCCTTATTAAACAAGATGGCTGTTTCAAATTTCAAAAGATATTTCCAAAATTATTTCTTCTGCAACAACAAAGGGCCGGGTACCAGTCAATAATTAATAAATATAAATAATTTGAAAAACTAGTTTCAATAATTACTAAAAAAATTTAAGAGTTTCCAAAAATGTAATAAACAAATAAATAGCTACGCAATATACAGCCCTTTGAAAACAACAATTGTACAATAAGCAGCACAATTCAAATTTAAAGTGCTAACTTTTTTAAGTGAGAACTCTTTGTACAGTATTTTTTCATTGAATACATTGTACAACAATAATATACTCGAGAACTCTTAAAAAATTATTCATTAAAGATCACTGAAGACACATAAAAGTGATTTAGCATTTAGCAAACAAAAGCAATTCAGAATTATTTGTTTGTTTGTTTTAGTTTTGATTTCAAATAAACCGAAACGAATTAAAGTAATAAGAGATATTTGTAACATTGTCTACATAAGAAGTTCAACGTCACAAAAATAAAAATTTAAATTTTCGATGAATCTGAATAATCTGAATCTATTTATCAAAATCGACTGCATTTTCATTAAGCGTCCCAAAGACTAAGAATTCTATTCAATTAGAAAATCCCGAATAACATAGTACTTTTATAATATTGTTTCGTTCTCTTAATTACTTCGAATATTGCGGAAATCCCCAGATAACAGATAACAGAATGAAATTTTTAAAAAACATATCTAAAATAAAGAAATTTAAACACATACACACAGAGAGAAATTTAAACTCATACAAGCCAATATTCAGTGAAACAAATGAACGTGCATTTTTATTTTCCCACTTCGGATTTTTTTTTTTTTTTTTTTTTTTTTTTGAAGAGATTGTAATCACCAAAATTTTGTACTCGATATTTCGAAGAATCTCCAAGTTTCAGACTTCCTTGAGTCCGAAAAACACATTTTTGTAATTACGTTTGTCTGTGAACACGAAAACTCTAAAACGTGAGTTCTAGACGAATAAAATCCAATATACACACCTTACGCTATATTTATAGATTTCTGTCTAATTTTGAACGAAATTCATTCAGAAGAAATTTCCCCAGTTGTTCAAGTACAAGCGAACACGATAATTACAAAACATAATAAATTAGATTAAATAAAATTCGGTTTACAGGTTTAGCATCTATAATATTCATGGATATTTGTAGAGAATTCTTATGTAATGAAATAATGATTATTCTACATTTTCCCTTGCCTGTTTGATTAATATTTTAACTTTCAATATTTCATTCTATGGCTAAATATATCGATTGATTCAGTTGATGTTAAAACATTTCACGCTTTTTCCTCTATATAAATTATCATCAAATAGGATTCTAATCCTTAAAATTATCCAAACTTTTAGTGTTATACCCTAATAAAAAAAAAATGAATGCGAAGTTTTTACGATTCCAGAAAACATAAATTCACCTGACTTTCAAAGGTAATCGCGTATTAAAAATGCTATCAAGCATATAAATTTACGTTAAAGTTCTGAAATTAAATCAACAAATGTACACTGGAAGTTGGAGATGAGCCCGGGTTTGTATCCATCTGTTGAAACATCAGCATCAGTAGATGTATGAGCCACCTGGACGAAATTCTATGCCAAAAGGGCGGTAAGTTTCATACCCCTCCCCGTTTACCAATGAGTAACTCCATGTTAAAGAGGACATTATTTTTATCAATTTATTTGTTTATTTTTCAAGAGAAATTGAAAAATAAATCTTTACACGTTTTTATAGAACGTGATTTATGTTACAGTTGCAAAGAAGGAATTCAATTGATTCAATGATGCAACGAAGTCAAATATTTTAAGTATAATTTCCTATTTTCTGCAGTAAGTATTGCAACTGTCAAAAAATTCGATCTCAAAATCCTCTTGAATTTTGATGCTGTATATCTTTCGAAGTCTCTGAAAACCATTATGGAATTGCGAAGTCTGTCACTCCATAACAAAATAATTAAAAATCTTAACAAGATAGATCGATGAAATTTTATTAAATGATTTAAGGAATAAAATTGTAGCTTTCTGTCAAACAGTGGACAAAATAAGCTCACCCATAAAACAAGAATTTGGTTTCCTGGTAATCGCTTAGGTTTCGTTTAGTTTGGTTTGGTATGCAAGAAGAATAGAGATGCCCTGAGCGCCCATCTTAAGGTGATGACAAGAAGACAAAGTATTAGTGCATTAATATCACTTTTTTAATGAAAATTATTAAGTAATATAGAAAAAAAAATTATGCCATGCACCGGGCGACTTTTACTCTTGCAAAGTCATTAATGGACGACTATGAGCAAAAAACTGTTTTTGGGCAATGGGCGTTACTTGCTGTAGCTACGCCACTGCTCTTCGGCTGATCGCATGTGAAAACTTTAAAATGTAAAGATCGAAATGGATGATATTTGGCATACAATTTCAGCTCTAGGTTAATAAATTGTGGCCCAAATCCTAAAGAGTGACTCTCTGTTTATATTCATAGTTGATTCTAAATCTTATTGACATATGCTACACAGACAATAAAAAACTTTTTTATTCTGGATGATATTAGTATTATCTTTTTTCTCGAATTACTCATACTTTTAACTAATACCACAGATTTAGTTCTTCGTAACATAATTTTTTTTTAATCTTATCAATAATAAACAGTTTGGCTATAAATCTGACAATGAACTGATATGCAGTCTGTGGGAAAAATATTCGAGAGTCATTTTTAACTCGTGAGTTATTTATCGCAATATTAACTCCGAATGGCTGCCGGTCTTTAAAAATATGGTGTGTGTGTTTTTTTAAGTCTTTGTATGTTTTATTTATGGAAGTATTAATTTTCATACTAAAATATTTATTTAAAGTATTTAAAGCATATTAGCATATTTAAAATCAATTTTCATATTAAAAGTCAATTTTTTAAATAGTAATATCCAATTAGGAACAAATATTCAAATCCTCCAAATTACGTAAAACTTTATCAGTAAAAAGAGACAGTTAATAAATAATGAGTATTTAAATTTAAGCCTAATAAATAAATAAAAATAAATTACATAAAAATTTGCAGGTGTTTTCTCAAAAAAATTTGTTTTTAAATATAATTAATCGATTACAATAATTATTGCTTTACATTTTTAAATATTTCCAGATATTATCAATCGATTATAATAATTCCTATTTTCCATTATACTGCTACATAAATCGATATTGTGTATTTTTTCATATTTAAGGGAATATTTTACTATTTTAACTAATTGCTAAATTTCTATCGAAAATAACTATTCAACAGGGGAAAAAAACGATTTTGTTGTTAATCGAAAAGATAATCATTGAAACATTGATGTCATCGATTTCGTTCAATAATTCCGAAGTTATTCAAAAAAATTCAAATACCGGCATTTAAAATCTCTTAGGAGGTCGTCAAAATTTACATACAGCTTATTTGAGAAAAAAATATTGCTAAAATGAAACAAAAATCAAACACAATTTCAAATATTACTCAAGATAAACTAATTAATTATTAATATGTTAGTTGTGTTTTCAAAACATTTCTAATGTTAAAAGTACAGAAATAACAATCAGTTCAACAAGCACACGAACAACATTATTTATATTTAAAATTTACCACAAAAAAAAAATAGAAACCGATAAGAACTGTTGTAAGAATTACAATAATTATTAAATTTGATCATAAAATTAATACGAATCTAAAAGAAATTTTCGATAAAATAATTAGTAAGTACTTCGCGGATTTGTTTCCAAATGTGAGTATAATAATTGTATTTTGTTAAAACTCCTCCATCCATGTTTTTGCCAATTTAGATTCCAGTATAAAAATCAAAATGATAAAATTTAATAAAAAACAGCCACAGAGAAAACTCGACGTATAAATGTCGTAAGCATTTCAGTGGAATCGGATTTATTAAAAGAATTTAAAAACTTGAGATTTTAAAGTAATTTGCAAAATTTGAAACATGAAAATTTATTTCATTTATTAAAAATGAGAAAACGAGATATAACAGGATATAGCCGTTATTTTTAAAAGAAATTTTAAACAAGATAGTGAAAAAAATTAAAAAAACATTTCTTTAATAAAATCTAAATACTATTTAACTATAGGGTCAGATTTTTTAAAATTATATAGCAGTATATTTCTTTAGAGCCATAAAACTCGCAAAAGGTGATCAAGAATATTCGTACAAAAATATTTTACAGTTTGAACGATACTTAGTTTTAATTTGAATGAATTTAAACAGCACTAACCCTCTGAACTAAATACAAACACAAAAGTTAAATTACATTGAAAATACCTAAACAAAATTCGTGACTTTAGGACCTTCTAAAATTATAAAGCTTCTGTGCAGGTGCCAGTTATTTACTTTGCCTATTTGATAATCTGGCCCGGACTATATATAAGCTTTATAAGAAATTAGGGGAAAAATTACATCCTGCTGACTTTTCAGGAGAGCATAAAAGATGGGGGAAAAAAGACTTTCTTACCTATAAGGATTTATATACTCTTAGAAATCTAATAAATTATAAAGGAAAGATTTTTATACTTGCGTTCTTATAGCATGATGTAAAATCAGATTCTATGTTCAAAAATCTGAAATGAAACGGCAAAAATCCGCCAAAGTTCTATGTATAGTCCTGGTCACAGAGCATATCATACATATTTATCGAAATATTTCATTCAAAAATGTGCAGAAAGAATAAGCCAAAATTGATCGATAAATATTCAAGCTCTATATAAGCTCAAACATTAGTATCAAGATCAAAGTCCTATTTTGAAACTATATGAAAGCTATTTTTGGATGGACCTCACAGTAAGAATTGTGGGCCGATAACAAGGACAGCAATTGAGTTGGTACACTTCTCTTCCAATTTTCACACCACGCCAGTTGGAGACCACCTTTACATGCTATCTCATCAAATTCCGATTTTTACAGTTTGCAACATATTAAAACACTTTCTACATTTTGTATCAATTACTTTAAGATTTGAAGTTAAGACTTCAAATTACTTATAATAATTGTAAAAGTTTCTATATGAAATAATGCAACTGGAAATTCAAGAAAAACAAAAAGTAAATAAGACAGCTAACAAGCTAAACTGTCTTCATTTTGTGTTCTTCAAATTTTCAGTTAGGGAAGGAACTTTCAATGAAAAAAAAAATGCATTCAAATGTTTTTGCACGTAGTTTAAATAATAAAGGTCAGTTGATAAAATTTATAAAATGAACCATCACATTTTTAACATAAATCAATATATTTACTTTGCATTCAAATATTATTGCCTTAAAGCCATAATGAATTTTGATTAATGGAAGCTTTAAAAAAAATAGGTAAATCCATGAAAATAAAACCTTCAACAGGACCTTAAATGAATTAATAGCAACAAGAAATCCATTCCTTAATGAGTGCAATTCATGTTCCGCTAATCATGTTCCGCTATCATTCAGCTAAGCAAATACACAAATGCAATTATATTATCTAAGTTAAATTTATTGCTGGATGGCATTTAATTTTTATCATTTTTGTATATTTTTTTTAAAAAAACAGAAGAAAAAAGATACAAATAACGGAAATAAAAAAAAATTAATAAAAAAATTATTACTTAAGAATTAATCATTCAATAAGGAAAATGCTAAACATTTTGCAAAGTGGATGTTTTTTTAATAATAAGGTATATAACAAAAATATTTAATATAATATAAATAATAAGTAACGTAATTTCTAAAAAGTAAAAAAAAAAAATGTTAACCCCAATAAATAAAAATCATTTATCGTAAATATAATATTTTTACATCTTATATCAATATTATGCATTTTCTTTAATATTAAAGTACTATTAATCAATAATCAAGCGAAGATTTCAATATTCATTAAAAATATTATTAAAAACAAAATATTTAAACAACCAAACGTATGAAAAATATGAATAATGTAGTAAATGAAAAACTTTGTTTTTCAAAATAAACTGAATGAACATCAAAACTCACCAATTTTTTTGAACGATCCGAAACAAGCAGTGCTCCAGCCAGGCATGTTTATGATGTGAAAGCGAAAAATAAATACAGAAAAGTAAATAAATTTAATCTACACCAAAGAAGCATTCATTCCGTACAAACTTTATATAGGTTCTAATGTAACGCTCAGCACACATTCAGCCGTCACTTTCTAAGCGGTATAAACTCAATAATAAATTCATGACCTCAAAGTAACTTAAACTTAGTGCCGTTTTGAATTTCAAGGAAAACAAACACTATGCGTCTGCAGAGAGAAGCTTCACAATGTTTGGGAACTCAGAAAGGAACTTCTTTAATCGATCGCTTCTGCGCGTGCTCAGTTTACTAGGCAAGAGTAATCGATATTACAAGCAGTTTCGAATTTGCAATCTGATTTCGTATAAATTGTTGTTAAATGTTGACATTTATTGCAAATAATTCGTGATATCATATTAAAAGATTTATATTTTTAAGATTAATAATTTAAATTTTATCGAATCCCATATGTAGCGGTGTAGCATTATTTCCTCTGGGAAACTACAAAAATTCCTCTGAATGAACACTTTCTTTGCTGTTTATTTTTTTGTTTATAAAATTAAGACTTATTATTATTTATAAACTAACTGCTAAAAACCTGTAGCTGAATATAAAATTAATTTTAATAAACATTAAATCAATGCATGCTGATACATGAAATAGACCACGATGAAATTTGCATCAAAGCTTGACCTAATCAGTATCCTGAATAAAAAGGGAATGTTGGTGAGAAAAGTTTTAGAATTTCCTTTAAAAAATTAATATTGCCTTTCATTTTGACTTTTAAAAAATTATAATCCAATGGGAAAGAATGAGCCAATAAGATAATATGGCACAATTATTTATTCAAAAGAAACTTAAAAAGAAACTGAGAAAATAATAATTCACAAAAGAAATTGCAATCTGAACAAATAAAACCATAAATGGGCGTTATATAATTTTAACTTAATTTTGACTCTTAAATCAGCATCTAAATACCATTCAATATTTTGTCCCCAAAAGGTAGTGGGATGCATTTACCACCATGTAGAAAGAGTGGTCGATTGTTTTCTTCATTTTTTTTAACTGTTATTATTGCCAACAGATGGCGGGATAGACTTGAATTGAGTTAGTCTCTTCGAAAAATTTTGAAGTTTTATAATTGCCGATAGATGGCGGTAATAAGCTGGATAACGCTAGATTTATCTTCCCGAGCAGTTAGTTCTTCATAAAAGAGTTATTACATAGTTTTAAAGTTTTAACAACCTGGATAGGTTAAAAAAATTATTAAAATCTATTCAAAGGAAAGTGGGCAAGTAAAAATCCGTTTGATTCAGTGGCAATTTCAATATTTTGGAGGGCCCCACGTTTTATTTATTTATTTTTTATTGTGTATATCATTAAAAAATGACTAAAAAAATGAAATTCTTAAAAAATTCAATGCAATTACTTGCTATCAATTTACGTAATTACGAATAAAAGCCGTTACCAATCATTATGACTAATTATAAAATTTAAAATAATAAAATTTAAGTAAAATTAACATTAAAAATTATTATTTCACCCGACATATCAAAAGGAACATAATATAACAAGTCAAATTAATAATTAACATTCGAATACATAATAAATAATAAATTAAGTATATTTTAACTTATTTCATTAGCAGGCCATTCAATTTATGCACGTATTGTTAACCTAATATTTTTTTTTTCATTTATACGATTCGTATTTTTTTATAAATTAATTTAATGACATTAATATTTTTATTCCGTTTACTTATTGTTCCTTCTCAGTTTAGTGGAGTAGTCTGCATAGTTGGAAATTAGCTTTTACCACTAATGGTTTGCTTTTCTAGTTTACCATACACATTTAATTCAAGTATAACGAAAAACAAACATTTGCATAATCGTTAAATATCTCTGCGTTTCTGTTCAACGATCAAAGGTAATTTATTAAAACATGTGTTAAAAATTTGTACTTTTTATTTACTTATTTTGTTTTGAAATTGTGTTTCGAAACCATGAATTAAGTCGAACATAAGAGGCTTGGATTTATATATATAAATTGGTCGAAATAGCAAAAGAAAAAAAAAGCTAAGCACCATGTTTGGTATATGCTCAAGAGGATTTCCTTTAAATGGAACTTGTAAATAATGGATTATTCAATAATACAATTTTTTACACATAAAAATTCTTCTGAAACATTTCAATGGGTAAAAATAATTCTTGTTGATTTTCTGAGCTCAGAATATATGCAAACACATATCGAAATAGGATAATCTTAGAGTAAAAATAAAATTGATTTTTGTTTTTTTCATAGAGGAACTACAATAGTGACTTCTATTCCAGAGTTAAACCCAATTTAGTTTTCTATTTCTTACTTATTGATACATGGTAGTTTCAGTTTCAAGATCAGTAGGTAGAAGGTCTGAGGCCTCATTTCATGAAAGATCCATAGGCTACACGGATTTGAAACCTTTTAAACTTCCAATGCATGGGTCAAATATTCTCCTCCCGATATAGTCCATTAGAAGAGGGGTACCAGCTCAGATGTCGTGCTCGTCATCTGCTTGTATTTCAAAATTATTGATTCGTCTCTACGTAGCTCTTGCGTCATTAAAAATGGGGTGCTAATATAACTAAACTAAGCTAAATCCTTAATTTATTTATCATAAGATTGTATTTATGAAAATAATTTTAGGTAGCATAGTTCGAAACTTGAAAATTTCTGACCGAAGAAACTTGAGAAATGGAAGTAAAAAAAAATATAATTTAGAATGCTTGACTAAATATTATTTTGTGCATATACAGGGTGTTTCAAATATTCCATCAACTTTAAAGATTGATAACTCTAAAACAGAAATATATCACTTACGCTAAAAGGATAGCAATAATCCTGGATTGTTTTCTTTTATCATGACAACAGAATTTACTGGGTTTGTAGTTCACAATGTAGACCATTCAATGGAGCAGCAGTTGTCTGAAAATGTCTTTACATAGAATAAGGCAATGAGGACGTAAAGGCTTGGAAATGTTCAGTGCGTCGTCCTCTATTCGAGGTCTTATTTCTTAGAAGAAGAACCATATTTTTGCAATATTATGCACACTTACTGTTTATATTACAGAACATAAGCGTAATAAATGTACTTTATTCTAATGAAAAAGCATGGTTCCTGACAATGGGATCCTGGAGAAAGATACATTCAGCATTTATAAGTTGTTGTTGTTTGTTTGTTCTTTTCCGCTCATTACCTTATTCTGTGAAACGCATCTTCCGGCCAACTGCTAAGTCATCTGGTGATTTAGATTAAAAACAAACAATCGCTAATATTTTATTTCGTGATTTTTTTTAAATGTTTTTATTTTCATCTTACAGTACATTTTCTTTTTTATTTTCATCTTACAGTACATCTTACAGCATATTCATCATAACTGTGCCTAACTCCATTGAAAAAACATGGTTCCCCATAAATGTGATCCTGAACAGAGAAAGATACATTTAGCATTTTTAAAGTGTTTTTTTTTTTCACTTATTGTCCTATTTTGTATAACGTATCCTCCCATCAACTGCTGAACTATCTGGTGATTTTAAATAAAAATAATATAATCACTAATACCTGGTTTCGCGATTAAAAACAATTGTTTTAATTTTCAACCTTTTAGAGCAAATACTGTTCAATCATTTTCCCCCGAATCATTAATTTTTAAAATTTCTCTAGAAAATCATGAAAACTTGAACTTTCCAAATTTTGTTGCTTCTCTTTCATTAATGTGAAATGCATTCATAAAGAAAGCGAACACTTGTACCTTTTTATAAAAATAAAAATTTATATTAAAATTTCAGATTTTTGTTGTTGTTTTTATAAGATTTAATAACAAAAATATGGTGAAATCGAAAATTTGATTAAAGAATCAGAATAATATCATGTGTCCATGAAATTCTTACTCAAACACTATGCGCAGAATTTCATTAACTCAAATCGTTAGTTACTTTGTATAAGAAAGTTCGAATATGCATATCACCTGCTTTTAATAACTGCATATGCATTACACATTAAGTGACAGCAAATTCGCGACCAAGTCTCTCTTTCTATCTTTAATGACATTCTTTACGGATATTGCACTTCCTTTTTGCGACGAATTTGACGTTATAACGTTTTAATAATACCAGAAATGGATTTTTCACTTTAATTAAATCGTCATTTTGCTAGATAAATTTTTAGAAAATTTGAAGATCTTTGAATATTTGAATTTTTTGTTATTTATGCTGCTTGAAACTTAAAAATAATTATAATTAAAATATTTTCATGTTAATTCAATATATTTCATTAATTATAACTATTCATTAACTATATATAAATATATAAAACTGCGAAAAGTGACCCCAAAAAAAGTTTACAAGGAAAAGGAAAAAAGCTTCATTAACAATATACCCAGGACATAAATGGTAATTAATAGACACATGTGGCTGTCACTTCTCAACATAATCACCAAACCTGTTGAAGCATTTATCATACCGCGGGACCAATTTGTTTAACATGTCTTGGTAATAATAAGATCCGTAGCTATTGAACCAGTTCTCGGGACTTTTTTGAACATCGCCGTCTAATATCAGCCTTGTTGTAGATAAGTGTTTCTTCAATGACGGAAAAGGAAATAGTCACTGGGAGCTAAATCGGGGTTTTATGGGGGTGAGTAGCTCCAGACCTCCCACCTAAACGTTTCCACGCATCTCTTCAAAAAAAAACGACACCATTTCGCCACCAGTTTCTACTCATCATTTCGCCCGCCGTAAACTTCAAGAAATTGTCTGTGAATGTTCGATGGGGACTCATACTTGGTCCATAGAAATCGTATCACGGCTGGCACCTCTGTGCTAGACCCCTTTTCTGGACATTTTCTCTTTTCTGTCGTTGTTTCAGGTCTCAGTACTAACAATATCCGCTCGAAAACGAGTCTAAGACAACTAGGTAACAGTCTAGACATTCTGGGTAACAATATTCCCATCTACAATATCTACTTTACAAATTCTGCTGCTTGTAATTTTTTTCGAGGGGGGGGGGGAGGATCAACCCTCGTACATATATGTAAAAGTTTATATTTTAATGTAGTTTGTTTGCTATAAAAATCCAAATTATTAATTAGCTTTCTCAAATATTTGCTCAAAAATATTATAAAGAATAAGAACGGTGTTTATTCTTGGTTTCGTGACAATTAATTAACAATTAGTTAACTTTTGATAATTAAAAGCTATGTTTCAATATATACAAAAGATTATTTTATCTTTCGATTTATTTTTCCCTTCAAATAAAAATAATAGTTAGTAGAAATTGTTCATTTTTTACTTGTCGTCTAGCTGCTGCTCGTAAAATTAATTACATTTTGTTTCATTACTTAAAGAATTATAAATAAGTTACAGAGAAAAAAATTGAAAATCTTTTATTTTAAAAAATATTTAGTACAATTTATAGTAATTTTTCGGTAAGCCGTGAGATAAAAATTGTGCAGAGAAATTTAAATATTTAATTAGTATATAAAATTGAGGGAGGTAAGAGGATGTTGTGTAATTTATTTTACGTAAAAATATTTCTTCTCTCTATATATGTATATAATCTGGAACAGCTCTAAGTTTGTGTGGGAAACAAGAGTATCGGTTAATTAAAGCAGCTCTGGAACAGTTTAGAAGGTAAAAGAGGGCTATTCGGTAATTCTCTTCTTAATTTTGAACAATATTCAGTAGAGATGTAACAAGAGTATGTGAAACCTTGTACATAGCTTCCCTCTGTCATTTGTATATTTTTGTCTTTCCATTTTCTTTATTGTTTTGCTTTTGGAGTCGTTTTGATGTTCGTTTTTGTCTAGTGTGTGCATATCTTATAATTGTACTGTGAATATGTTCTATGTCTTTCCTCTTTATAAATAAAACAGCTTTTACCCAGTGAAATTAATCCGCGTTCGGGCACCTTGTAATTGAGGATGAGATGCTTCCAGCATGGATCGCGCCAACTCTGTGGATGGAGGATCTGACTTCTCCCATCGATGAAGGGACTCCCATCCTCCGGGGAAGGTTGTACCGTTGCCGGTGATGGCTTTCAGGTCTCAAGCACAGTTCCAGCCAGTGTTCCTGTAGCGGCAGTTCGGTCATTCAGTATTTATTTCCGAGTTCCTTCGGACGGAATAGAGAGTCAGTAATATGGAACATGGCTTTATTAGGTAAAATCGGACCACTTAAAAATTGGGATGAACATAGCAGTGCAATTTAATATAATAGTCTGATTTAGGAGTTATAACGAAGATAAAGCAGACAAGTCTATTTGGTAAATGAGCACGAATGAAAATTTGTCAGATCTATCTATATTTCGCTGCTTCGAAATATGTAATTGAAGGTATATCGAAAAATTAGAAGCTCTTTAGTGAGTTTTTATATAAATTATTTCAAAACAGTCTTGGAAAATATCCGATTTTTGCATATTAACAGTTACATTCAATGGACTTTCATATAAGCGGCTTTTCTATAATCTAACCAAAAATAGTGACTAACATCCATTTTCTAATACCCAAACCCGCAATAATTAAATACACGCATAAAGAGGCGATTTCACAAAAATATGGATGGAGATATTTACATTTTTTTAGAACATAACAAATTCTGATTTACAGCGTATTATTTGACATAGCAACCGCGAATAATATGTAAATTGAACTTGCCTTATAAAAATAAATTCAAGTTTCGAAATAATACAAAATAATATTGCCAAAAATGAATACATAAAAGACGAACGGAAATTAACCCCATTGAATGAGATGTAAGTCTAACAAAGTACTTCAAAGATACACTCATCTCACTGGAAATCCCCACTCTCGGGATTCTTAAACGAACAATAATTCTTATACAATGGGATAATAATGTGTAAAGCAACATTATTTTCTTATTTTTTATTTATTTTATCATTATTATTCTTTTACTTTTTTGTATACTAAATATTTATTATATTGTATACTTTCTTATTCGAAGTACGTACTTGGATAAAAAGTATGCTAAGATAAATTATTGCAATTATTATAAAATTTGAAGGTGTGACTTTGACGAATCTCCTCGTTTCAGATCTGTAGTAAGTCAGATAACAAAGTCAAGACTCGGTGGCCACTTTTGTCTTGTGATCATGTTAACAATAAGATTGTGAATTCGACCCTCGTCTATCTCAAGTATTAACAGATCTTCTTGACTCCTAAAAATACATATTTAGAATTTATCCGTCTGTCTGAGAAAACGAAAATTCAAAAATGCTTTGAAATAAACAAATGAAATTTGGTAAATGCCCTTTACATAAACTTAATGGAATTCTGTCAAATTTTATTGAAATTTATTGACAGGAAGTATCTTTGTCTGTCTGTCTGAGTGCAAGTGAACACGATTATTACATGAAGGGTTAGAAGATTAATCTTTGGTACATATCTTTGGTATCTGAAGTAAAGACCTGTGTCAAATTTTCAAAGCAACCCATTAAGCAATTGATCGGTTGTTGTGTTTTTACTTGCTTTTAAAGGTCTTAACTCAAAAACACAATGGCCTAGATAAATGAAATTTTCTACGTAATACTGGTTTAAAAATTGTAGCTCCGAGTCAAATCTTTATTTAAATCAGTCTACCAAAATGGGCATTCTTTTTTTCTTTACTATGGAACGAAGTATAAAGCCCTAATGTGTAGAACTATGAAAATAAGAATCTGTGTATTCATACCTTTTACGGTTTTGCTCAAGGCAACATATTTAATAGAGAACATGTGAAAAAATTTAGGGAGATCACTTCTACTGGTTTTAATATCATTTATTTTTTACCATTTGTTGTTAAAAAAGGCAAATTTGTATAATTTCTTGCTTTTCATGTATTAATAATAAAGTTGATAATTTTAAAAGACAATATCTCGATAGTAATATGTATAGTTATAATTCAGAGCCAATTTCACCTAATAATTGATGCTCCCTACATCAAGATTTCCTATTACGATGAGCGTAACTAGAAGCTGTAAATGAATTTACTGTATTGCAATTCTTTTTACAAACCTAAAATTTTTATTCAAATGAATTTGAGAAAGTAGTATTCGAAGCTGTTTCATGATAAAAATAGTTTCCACAAAAATTTTCTTTAAAAAATTAATTTGGAAATAACTTATAAGACTGGTGAGCTACATTTGAAATGAAAAAAAGGATTAAAAGTTGCTGTATTAAATCATCTGTATGTTATGGCAAAAAGAGAACGAGGCAAGAAAGTCAAAATTTTAAATAATAGCATAAATCTTTATAATCAAAATATGAGGTTAAACTTTTCATTTTGATTTCTTCTAAAATTAACTAAAAATGAACCCTTTTACGTTAAGTTAGGAGTAATTTTAAATAAAATCACAATGAATATTTTAGTATCGGAATAAAATCTAAAAAATAAATAAATAAAAGGAAAGAATCGTCAGCAGCTGTTATCTATACTTATAATAAAGCTCAATGTGTGTGTGTGTGTGCGTGTGTGTGTGTGTTGGCGCTCTACAGGCCAGACCGTTGGACCTACAGCTACCGAATTTGGTACATGTATACCTTGGAGGTCGGGAATGTGCACCTCGGAGCCCTTTTTACGAATTTTTAATTAGAATTTGAATTAATTAAAATTTAAGCGAAATTTCGACGTTTTTCCGCTATAACTTCCGAAAATATTATCGGATAAACATGATTTTAACATCAATTTAAAGATAAAAAAATTAGCTTTCTAATAGTATCAGTATTTTAACATTTAACTTAAGCTTCTATTTGTAATGAATTTTTAAAGAAGCATTTCACTATATTTTTCAACAATATATTTCGGACAAAACAATAAAATTTAATCTGCAAAAGCACGTTACGAGTGGAAGGGGAAAAATTATCTTTTATCAATAGGTTGCCATCAGATAGATAAAAACTCAAATTAAAAAAATAAATAATTGTTGCAAATTAAACATTTAAAAATGCAATTTTCAGCACGTGTCTGCATGAAATGAAATAAATATGAAATATGTTTTTTCTTTTAAAAAAAAAGAAAATGCAAAGAATTTTTTGTGACTTTTACAATATTATTAATTAAATAAATCAGCTTTGTTTAATAATAGAAATACATCTATAAAAAGGTCTAAATGAAGTAAATAGCTGCATAGTATGTAGCACGAGTCTATAAATGCTTTAAAAAATGAAGAATATTTAGCTTTTAATTAAAAACAGATGAACTTGTGATATCAGTGTTTTAATGTATAACTCAAGCTTCTATTTTTAACGAATTTTTAAAGAAATATTTTAACCATGTTTTTTTGAGCACGTGACTGGATAAAATAAAATAAAACAATGCCGGAAGTTCAAATAAAAAAAACTATCATCGCAAATCAAATCTAAAGAAATACAACTTTCAGCATGTGACTGGATAAAATAACATAAATATAAAATAAGATATCTTCTAAAAAAATAAATGCAAGGCAATGGATTCTATGATCGTTTGCAATAGATATATAATTAATTCCATAAATTATCTTTATTTACAGTAAACCTGGTTGAATTTAGACAGGATATGCATTGAAATCCCGACTTAATGGCATATTTCTATAATCGTTTGTAATATCTGTATCATTAATTCAATAATTTTTCCCCTTTTTCGCTTTCTTTAAAAAACATATTTAACATTTTGGCAACATCACCGAAAAAAACATTTTTAATATTTTGGAAGCATAATCGATAAATTGTTAGAGCATTAAACTCAAAGAGTTTTTTCGAATAAAGTTACCGACTCTTTAACTACTAATAACTGAATCTTTTAACTTTAACTATTTCTTAAATTTTGGCTAATGAATATGTGATTTAATTGAAAATTTTAGAACGCATTACTCATGGCGAACCAGCTGGTCGCCAAAGGCGGCTAGTTTTGAATATAAAAAGAATGTTAACATTCAATGCAGACGATTTCTGTAGAATGGAAATAATGGAATGAGTCATTCAACAATTGAAAGACCAAATGGTTATTTAAATTGTTTATGCAATAAATCACCCGCTAAGTAGAAACGTGAACAACTGTTAGCTTTTTCAGTATAAATAGAAGTTTTCTTATATTCCAAATTACGAATAAGAAAAAAAAATCCATTATATTATCCAACCAGTCCATTTGAGTAAGTTTTTCTTTTGCAAGATTGAAGACCATGACACAGCGAAAGTAAATGGACATCCGTTTACAGTATTTTTACTTTCTGTTATACATAATATATATATAAAAAAAAGTATGGTAATGGTTAAAAAAATTGTACTCCACGAATTTTGATTAAATTCTTCTTATCTTTAAACTTTCTTAAAAAATATTTTAAAAGGAAGCAAACTTTTAAAAAAAACTTTAAACTTTACCTCCTCATTTCAGAGCCTGGAAACCATTTTTAAAATCAGGTTCGTTTATTTCTGGACATAGCAACTTTAAAATGCAAAAAGTTAGATGAATGAGATAAAATTTAATATATAGCACTAAAACTAACATTCTATCAAATTTGATTGCTCATTTCATTATCTTGTGTAAAACAACCACACATCAGTTGCACAACTAGCTTTTCGACTGAAATTGTAAACTATACCAATACAAATTCTGATTCCCTGACAACAAATAATCTGACTTCACTTCCAATTTTGCGGTCCAGACACCGTCACTCTGTCTTCATACATTCACGCATTGATTTTCAAAAGGTTTTCTCGACTTCTAAATCTCACTGTATGTTATATATAAGGAATTCGATTCATCAGCAGTCATTGAAAGCCTGTCATTTATGATCATTTAACGGCAAGGCAATGAAGTAGTGACAACCAAGCCGTTCTATTTTCTGTCCATGTATTTAGGCCGAACAAGAAAGCTGATACAGAGTTGAAGTACATCATCGCAAATGTCCCCTTTTCCATTAACCCAAAGTATTTGCCTCCCTACCAGCATTTAATTACATCCAATCAAAATGGCGAAATGAGAATGGACTGATAGAAATTGTTTTTGTATCCCCTCTTCTAGTCCAGGCCATGCCAATTCTGACCAATTTTTAGCACTGATGATAGTTTCTGAAATGCAATCACACCATTGGAATGGCGGGAAGTGACTGTGTTTTGATAAGTATCACATGATGCGTGAACTTATTCCTGTGTTTCACTTGCTTGTTCCATTTTCCTTAAATGTACAAAAACTTAAGCTCCTAATGCAGATGGGTTGCGATGGCCCGTGGAAAGGTCTGGGCTTCAGAAATGGAATAGTCTTAGCACATTTCTACAAATATTTGCAGTGTAATGTGACCCCCTGAGAAACTATGGACCTATTCAATTATATAGTTGCCTCTCATCCTCTTACTTCAGATGGCACTCGAAGCATCTTAAACAGGAGCAGTGGAACTGTTATTTCCTCGACGTTGAACATAACATGTTCTCTGTTTGGCATCATCATACAATGGAAAAATTCAAGAACATAATATAAACCTTTCCAGTTTATCAGTAATATCCACAATTTAAATCAGATCAATAATTTTGATTTCAAGACCACGAATAAAATTTCATTGTTCTAACTTGCTGAGATCATGGGCTTGTGGATAGACATATATTCAACCAGATAATTGACTTTATATAAATTTAATTCAAGTCTTTGATTTTCATGATAAAACCATTTACCAAATTACATCATTTTATCTCGGTGCATTTTTGAGTTTTAATTCTCACACTCATTCGGAAGAACAGAGAAATAGACTTTCCGCTGACAGATTTCGTCTGGAAGATAACTATAATTTTGGTGGAAGGACCATGTGCTAAATTCAATTCTTTTATCTTGCTGCGCTTTGAAATATAAAGTTCATAGACAAATTCTCCATCCCTCTCTCTTAAATTAAAAAAAAATTATCTGGAAATTTAAAACATGGAGACAAATTAAAATCTTGAGATGGATTTTTTTTTTTTTTTTTTTTTTGAGATTACAATGATTTTTCTTTGCATAGAGGAGTAAAACAAGTTAAAACTAGCCGGAAATGGTCTCCCCCCACAATAAACTTTCTCGCATACTCTCGTATAAACTAGTAGTAATAGATAACGCTTTACATGGCATTGATGTACAATAAACACGAAATATTTTTTGACGTGAATATAGCTTCAAAATATTATATAAATCTGAAAATTTGCTGAAAAGACTCTATACAAAGTTGCAGTCATTTAGCTCATTGCGTTTAGAGCTATCTTTGTCACAGACAGACAGATGGACAGATATTTTCTAAAAATGTGTGTGTCGAGTTCAGGGATCTATCATGCCATTCACTGAATCTATCATGCCATTCTTGGTGAGTTATTTAGTGATTAATCTTTAGCATGCGTTAATAGCTACAAAAATATTGAATTTGTGTTTTTGACTCGTTTTCTCAGCCGATTGGGGAAAAAAATTGCACTTCTAATCACAAAATCCCATTTCAAATCTAATATATTTAAGTCATTGCATTTTTGAATGACTGCATTTGCATGTTTATCACATTGACAGTCAATCTGAAGTTACTTTTGGTTAAAAATTTGACAAGTGTCTACAATAGAGATGTTAAATTTATGTACCGAATTTTATCAATATAGCTCTCGTCATTTTATAAATATCGCGTTTACTTGTATTCGAATGGCTGGATAAACAGATTTCTTTAAACATATTTTAATAAAAACATAATGGAAATCAGCAAATTTGCTGTAAAGACTGTATCCCAAATTTCAATCGTTTAATTCACTGCTTTTTTGAATTATCTTTGTCGAAGAGTTTTTTCTAAAAATGTGAGTTTTGAATTAGATCTAAAACGCCGAGATTCGTCATGATCTCGTGTTCGAATTTTTTGGCGTTTTCTATATACTTCATAAACGAGAAAAAAAAGCGATCCGATATATCTTTTTTTAGACAACTTCATACTACATAAAAGAGAAATTAAGAAACCATTAAAATCTCACAATGCGCGAAAATGAATAAAATTCCTCAAAATATCGTGCCGAATTTTCAGACGATAATGAGATTTTTTTTTCTCTTTATTTGCTCTGAACAGAGAAAATAAACAGACAAATTTTTTTTTAAAAAAAGTCGTTTGCTCATGAAAACGAATAAAGCTCATGTAGAAATTGTAAACAATTCCAATGCTTTTTTACTTCGTAAGCAAGAAAATAAGAGGGGAGGGGCATCGAAGAAAGAAAGGTATTTGCTCAAATTAAAAAGAATAAAATATCTCAAGGAGTTATCAAAATGATAGACGAGATTCATTCATCCTTTAAATATCTCAGAGAATCATAAATTTACCGACAATCTGACAGACAAGGAAATAAGGACAAGCTAAATAAAACTTAAAGATACTGAATAACTTATATATATATATATACATATTTGGACACAAATAATTTCATTTATTGCAAACTGTTCGCGGATTCTTCTGAATTACTGCACAAACGGCATGTCAACATGTTTCCTGTTCCGAGAACTAAATATTATCTCTAATCAGAATGGAAGGACGTGAAAAGTCAATGACTCCAAGGCAACCGCAACTTCCGATCAGCTGGGCAATTTTATTAATGAGAATATATTAATGTAATTCAGCAAGTTATTCTTAATATCTTCTGCAGTATCGGGCCAAGATGTTGCGATTAATATAAGGTTAAATAAAATTCTTCTTCATTAGAATATTTAACAACAATATGACAAATCTCGTCTGAGGAATTTGAATATTTAGCAAAATTACAGCAAATCTCGCATGAGAAATTTGATTATTTAACAAAAATATGACAATTCATGTAAGAAGAATTGGGATATTTAACAACAATATGACAAATATCGTATGAGGAATTTATTCCTCTAAAACTTGAATTTTAGTGAGATTACATTTGACTAGATTGTTGAAGAACTTATCTTAAAAATACCACTATTTGAAAGATTCTCGAAAAGCTGGGGCATTATAGTGACGCTACCTTTTTGCTGATCAAACACATTAAGGTAAGTTTAACAATCTCAGAAATTTGGATTTAAAAAAAAAACTCAAAAACATGTTCATTTTTTTTTTTTTTTTTTTGGAAAAAAAAAACAAGAGTATTCTGGTTTCAGCATTATCTCATTTGAATGCGATAATGGTAGATTTTGTGTTTTGCATAAGGGTGAAGGGGGTAAAAAAACGACTATACGTTTTTGAAGGTTTACTTGTTGATCGATTGGATCCAGAAATCGACACAGATTCAAATTCCAGCTATGAAAGAGTATTCTAAATTTCATCCTTCTAGCACTTTACATAATGATGTCCATATGCATACATATGAACGGACAGATTCCTTTTTAAGAAATTGGGCCTAAAATCTTCTTAAAATATTGATAAATCAATAAAATTTCAGAAATCTATTTTAAGAGTAAAAAGCTCATTTTAAACTCTGTTTTTAAATATTTGTGTTTACAAATAAATAGCCCCAATTCCAGAATATTTTTTTTTCTGATATCAGGGCAGACGTTGGTATGGTGCGGAAGTAAGGAGAAGGTGTGCCAATTCAGGTATCATCTTCGTCACCTGACCAGAGCTCAAAATATGCGAGGTTCGTCTCTAAATAGTTCTAGTGTTGCTTTCTAACAGAAAGTTAATAGAAATAAACTAAACAAAACTCAGTGTGGTCTATAACATGTTTTATTATTTTAAAAGATTTTTTCTATCTGATATTTAATTATTAGAATTGTATTTAAAAAGTTAACCATTTTTTAAAATTAATTAAAAACCTTAATTATTTATTTTATTATGCTAGATATATTGAAACCAACTTCGTTTAAGGTGGTCCGCAATTAAATATTTTACTATTTTATAAAATTAATTAAAAATTAAAATATTTATTACAAAATTTGCTTCTTAAAACTATATTCAAATTGAAGGGCCACGGTAGCCTGGTTGGTAGAGTCTCGAGTTGGTCAGTCTCGTAATCGAAAGGCCGCGGGTTCTGTCCTAGTCTTGTCCAAAGACCGCCGTGTTGGCTAATGGCAGTTGGGGCCCGTTAAATAGGTCGTGACTGCAAAGTCCTTCAAGTTCCCATAACAAAAACGGTACTTCTGGGGGTACTGAATCAGGGATGAGTGGGTCTCTGATTTGGATCTAAATTCTGACTTGTTGATGGATGAACGAATTCGACCGCCCCCTAAAAAGGGTTTTGTCGTTTGTGTCGTCCTTTATATAGCCTCGTCGTCCTCGTATGTAGCAAAGTCGCCCCGTCACCTGAACGGTGCTCGTTAACAACGAAAGGCGCACACCTCTGCCTTAATCGAAAGAGCTCTGCTAATTCGGCTTGGTATGACCAAGTGGCATTAGCTAACAACAATATTCAAATTTAAAAATTGGCGGGTAAAAAGGGTCCTAGATGTGCTTTATCTAAGAATCCCAAGAAGACTTGACCCTCCTCTGTATTTTGACATATAATAGGGGTCCAGAGGACTGATGGACCCCACGTAGATCAGAAACTTCATCAACATAAAAAAAAATCTATTAGAATTCAGTTTTTACATAATCATACCCACAAAGTTCATAAATAACAATGATAAATCATTTGATTTACTTTATAATGTGCCAAGTTTAAAATTTCAAGAAAAAGATGAAGTAAGAAACATGATGATAACAATAGAATTAGTTAGAGTAAAGATTTTCACTTCTTATTATGTTCGCTTTTGTTCTCAACAGCAAATTCACTTCTTTCTATTATTTGAGGGTGCATTTTCAGTTTGGTGAGTGTTTTTTCTACCATCTTATTTTGCTGAATTTGATTTTATATTCTTGTGATTGTCAGGTTTACTGAGATTTTTTTGATTGGATTTCAATTTGACTTATTTTATAAAGTCTATATTGCAATATATGATATGTAAGATTTTAATTGAGTAAGTAGTCTTTGTACATTCTTATATCGACGAATTTGATTTTATGGTTTCAAGTTTTTTCTGGTTTGCTGTGATTTTGACTTACCATTGTTTAAAATTTGATGTCTTTTGATACTAATTTTGTCTCCAAAACCTCAATATTCTGGAGTTTTCGGGTCACGAGGGGTCGATTTCTTGACGAAAGTCAGACCCTTCACATAAAAAATCCCTGGTTTGAATCCCTGTCTGAGGGTGACCCTTGAGAAAGTCCTCAGACCAGATTCTTTATTAATTTGATTCCTAGGCTGTAAATTGTACTAACATTTATTATAAAGTTGTTAGAGTAAAGATTAGTTGTTTTAAGGGTCTCATAATTTTGAACCCTGATCGGATGATGGCACCTGATACTGCAGATACTAGACTTTCGCACCACGCCGATGGCTCTTTGGCCTATAATGCAAGTCTAACAAGCACCAGGCCGGCATGCAAGGAGGATATTCGAAACGGGTTTTGATCTGAATCCCAGACCCTATCGTTAGGGCTATTGCGGACTAACAAACCGTAGAAATATTAAAATAAATTATTTGTATGGAGAAATAGAAGTAATTGCTGCTAATCTTAAAGCAATATTTTTCTAATAGATCATGCTAAAACTTTTATTAACAGGACAGATAGTAAAGTCTCCGAAAATAATCCGAGTTTAAATACCTTAGAATCTTGGAATACCAGATTTTTTTCAAAATATTCAAAAAACACAAAAATCGCAGTAATAACCCTTATTCCTAAGAGTTAGTTTAGTTATATTAACGCCCCATTTTGAACTAAAAATAGGGCTATTTTGGAACGGATCTCGCAATTTGGAGCCGTGGTCAGATGATGAGGACGACACCTGAACTTGCAGCCCGTTTCCAAACTTCCACACCACACAAGCGGGAGGATGCTCGGCCCTGCCGGATTTCACGTGCACACGGTGGAATCGTGCATCGAAACTGCAATCCTTCGGCACCGCAGCTGAGACCTTACCACCAGGCCACCGCGTTCTTAAGAGCTTGATATAAAAAGAGGGCCCAAGAGGGGATTAAACTGAGGGCCACTCAGCAAATGTATGCCCTGACATTCTTTAAAAGATCCCAGAAAACTCTTGTCATGAAAATCCATTTGGGTAAACGTTTCTAAAGAACATTGCATGCTCCATGAATAATCTATCATTCAAACTCAACAAAATGATGGATTCCGCAATAATATCCAGGTATCTCGGGTTCCCGGGCATAGTTTTGTTGACGGGTGTTTAGGGCCTTTCAGCTTTGATAGAGTCAATATAATTTTTTTTTGTTTATTTCTGTACAGTAACTATAACACTATATTTTTAAAGTATATAGTTTGGAGGTTGATATCTAACTAAGTATTGGGAGCAACATAATTATATCTGCTTCTTGCGTTTTTAACAGCCGGACTACTCAAGAAAACTATTTTGAATGTATTAGTACCGTACGAACCCATATTTATGTTCCTGCCTAACCGATTTCTATTTTTAGTAAAACTTTTTATTCTCTCTCAAATTAAATTAATGTGCCAATGTAAGCGATTTTCCATGATTGCCATATTCTCCTAATTTACACTATTATTTACAAAATCGCATTATAAAACAGGCAACTGCCTAGAGACCTCGAAATTTCGATACTTTTTTGAACCATGTATTCTTAGTATTTTTATTTTATACATCAATTTAATTTAAAAGGCCGAGCACTCGTACTGATTCAAATGAAAATCAAGCATTCTTTAAATTTTAGAACATTTTTCTAATATTCCTAATAAATTTTCACTTGTATTGTAACATTTTTAAAAAATCAAAAATTACTTTAAAATGCGAGAAAAAATCTAATTTTACGATTAAAGCATTTAGATTGTGTTCAAAATGATTTATATTTCTTTTCTTTTTTTCTTCATTTTAACTTTTTCATTAAAAATTTGCTAAAATGTGTATTCCCTTTTATATATGAAGTACTAAAACAGACTCGGTCAAAAGAAACCCATAATAAAATGCTTGGTCAATTTATTTTGAAATTGCTAAATAAAAGTGTATATGCTTAGAATTGAAATAAATTTTTTAAAAAAACTTTAAAACTTTAACTTAATCTGTCCCTTACTATTTCTCTATTTTTTCAAACTGTAAAAGGCAAGTAACATTGCATGTAATCTAACTTCATAATTTTCCATTAAGAAACCTCATAGGAATATAAGGAAACATTTAAACAAGTCCTTAAAAAATAAGGTATGATTTATTCCCAACACCGAAAACTTCTTGATAAAAGTCTTATTTTTCCGCTGTCTAACTTAATTAGAACAAATGCTTATTGGCGACAATAGATACGGTTATCCCGAAAATCTCAATAAAATTCCTATCGCAGACAAAAACAAATCTGCGATTCCTTAAATAGTCTTCCACAACAGCCGAGGGAGTGCGAGCGAACGCTGTCAGAGAATGTGGCGGGACACAGAATTCTTCCGTTAATGCACTCATCGATTCTTTTCTCGGCGAAAGAAGTGTTTTCAAGGTCAGAGAGGTCCTAGACAGCGTCGTGGCATCACTGGGTGGATCGATGGCAGACGACTCAATGAGGCCAGATGGTCCAGGTGGAATTCTCTCTCTCTTTTGTCTCGGAATATCGATTGCGATTCTCTTGTCATCGATGCAAGAATCTACAATCGATTCGACTTGCGGAGGGTAGTCTCCAGTCATTCTTTTGTGAAGCGGAGGTTTTAAGCAAAGGCTGCTCGTGTATTGCAATGCAATTTTATAAAGGATATCTTTCCCTTAAGAAATAAGAGCATAATGACGGTCTTTGATAAATAAATGGTACTGGCCTTAATGGTAATATAAAGCAAGAAATCTTTATCTTTATTCCTTGACAACTCGTCTTTCTGTAATGTATAGCTAAGGAATAATAGATGCTGTCTGTCTGAGGATTCGGAATACATTTGTGATTTTCCTGTTATTTCCGTTAAATGTATTTTTGGTTGTTTTGTTTCAGACGACTTTTATTATTATTTAAATTTAGTCCCAGATCTTTAAACGGACATTTTTATTCACAATTTTTACTCATTCAATTACTTCTAAAAGGATTCTGTTCTCTGCTAATGAGAAAATGGAATGGACTGATGTTGGAATTGTCCCAAAGATAGAAAACTAATGAAATATTCAGATGAAAGTCTCGGTTTAGTATTGCAGGTTCCAAATTCGATTGCAGTATGGATCTTTTCAATATATATTCGCACTATTGTATAAAATTTCACAACATCGAGCAATATATTTGAGCATTGCATAGTATGCTTTATTTGAATAAAATAGAAAGTGAAAAGATAAATAAGATATTCATTAAATTATCGAGACGCGAAATATTTTTTCTTAAAAAAAAGCATGCTATCAAAAATGCATTGCTTGCGTTATTATGTAGCAAGCGGCAAACAAAATCTTTTTAAGCATTTTTTTTTTTTTTTTTTTTGCAGATAACACTATCCGAAAAGAAATAAAATATTATATTATATAGATTGGCGGAAGTTCCATTTAAAATCCCAAATTTCTGCATGATTTTAATCCAAGGCTTTAAAATTATTTTTTTAATATTTCATTTATAAGTATTTTTATAACTTTAATAGTTTATATTTAAATTTAAAAAAAAACAATTTTTCAGTTGCTTTTTAAGTTTAATGTTTTTCTTAAGGTTAAGCAAGAGTTTTAAGTGCCTATAACTTCATTTTTAACTAGCCAAGTATCTAAAATTTTCCGGTTTTATTCTTTTTAAAGTTTTGTGGTAGACAGGAAAATGACTATTATATAAATAACTTAGCACTCTTAGCTGACTAATAAAAAACATTTTTACCAAATCTTATTAAAAATAATTATAGCTGTATAAAAATTTCCTGCCGTATGGATCATTTGCCAAATGTTTTGAAATTATTCTGACCTGCCACCCTCCAAACTGACAGAGAAGAAATGGATAGAGGTTGATACATATGTTAATAAGAGATGAATGAGAAATATACGTTCATCAGACTTCATCAAAATCAGTCCAATCATTTCAAACGATTTCTTTCTACTCATTGTTTCATGTATTCAAAATATTCCCTCCTCCCTAATCTCAAAGAATGGTTTAGGATTGGTGATCGGCTACAGTATTTTTAGACGGCTAGTAAAAAACATCTGCCTTAAACTTGATTGAAAACGATTCGATAGTTTAGGAGTAGATGTATAAAATGTATACAATTTACATACAATTAACTTTATTTAAATTGTGTTTGACCACAATGGGTGTAGTCAAAGTTAAAAACATTTATTTTATTATCAATTGCAATGTTTAGAAAAGATGTAGCATCAAAGCGACATGACAAATTCATACAATGATTACTCTTTGTCATTCTTGATTTATAAAACTCAACTCGGGGAAAAAACTTAATTTTATTATTAAATTCTTGAAGACTTTTAATTTCAATAAATCTTAAGAATTAAAAAATCAAAGGCAAGATTTTTTTTTTTATTGAATAATTGTTGAAATTTTTTTAGTTTCCTTGCAGAGATAAAATATAAATAAAATTGAATAATTGAGTTGTCATGATATGTAATGAATATATGCGTCACAGTAAATGTTATAAAAGGATGATTTTGTATAATTGCCGATGATAATTCATAATCATCAATACGTTTAGAGGTGATTAAGAATAATCGCCGTTAATTGTACATAATCACAGGATTCATAAAATTTACCATAACGTATGCACTGTGTATTCGTACAAGATTTTGAATGTTCTAAAATTAACGGGAATGCTCAATATACAACTATTTTATTATTATTATTACTGCATTTAGCTTCATGATATAAGAGAATTGAAGATATTTTTGGACATTTGTGCTCTGACATTTGTAGATAATGTTCATTTTTGAATTATTGCGCTCACAAACTCGTTAATAGACAAACAGCGTGCCATCAACCGGTTAGTGGATATGGTTTTAAATTCCATACAACTGTTGAAAAATCCACGGGAAAAAATTTCCTTCACCAGGGAATGTTTTCAGTTATCTTGTTCAATGCGTACAGATGGATAAACAAACTACCCGTTGACAGATTTTGTGCAAAATTTCCTCCGTCGATCTCGAAGGTTTCTCTCAGTTACTGTATTCGTTGGACATAAATAGACAAGCTGCCCATTGTGCGATTTTGTTCAAATTTCGACCTAAATCAACAGTTAAGGTGTTAAGACGAAATACAAAATATTTTTTCTTATATTCTGTTCCGTTTCTTAGTTAATGCTTTCGTAGACAGATATACAAAATTCCAAAATAGTTTCTTCGGATTCTTGGAGTGCTAAAAATGCAAAATCTTCCTTCTCATGAATTTCGTACATGAAAGAATAAAAAATAAGGATAAGTTTATATCTGTCATTTTTATCCTGCAAAGAAATGAAAAAATTTCAATCGACATGACAAACATTTAAAACAATTTTTAATCTAGAGCATTAGCGGTGAATTGAAATAAGTTTTAAGCAGAAACTTCAGAAAAATGTCAATTATTCTAGATTTTTTTAAAAAAATTATTTTTTGGGTGAATAAAAAGTGAAAAGAATGTAAGGTCATCGTCAAGAAATTCGTTCTCAAGATTTTCATGATCTTTCCATTTGAGTCCTCTCTAATTTAGAAAGAAAGGGGGGGGGGAAATGGAATCATGCCTGTATTTGAATAAGATAATTTGTAAATGGAATGACAAATTTAAGCAAAAAGGAGCAGTAATTAAATATAAATATCGTTTTTAATTTAAGAAATTAAAAGCAATAATCTGTATAAATAAAAATGAATGTTTGTCTGTATGTCTCTTATGCACTGCCGTACCGCTCATCCGATTGCGATGAAACTTTGAATACTTAATACTTGCACCTATTTGTTTCTGTTGAAGAGGGAAAAACAAAAACAAATATTGCCAACCCTAAAGTCTTGAATAATAAAGATTAGAAAAGTAGAATTAATATTATTTAAGTTTCTCCTTTAAATATCACTCAATTTCAATTAATGTAGTAATTTCCTATACGAAAATATATATTATTCTTCTATCATTCCTAATTAAACAAGAGAGTTATTTTAAATTTCAAACGATATTTACAAAATTATTTCATCTGCGGCAGCAACGCGCTGAGCAACCAGCTAGTTACACATTAAACAGAAAATAAAACATTTTACACTGGACGAACAAGACTTCTTCATCTTGCATACATCCGACCACTCTTCAAGGAAAAAGTCACGCAGTTGCCGATAGGAGACGTGTGTCGAAGTTATATGTCGGGACTTAACCGCTTAATTGTTTTACCTGAGTGCCATATATGCGTCCATTTATCGAATTTTGATAGTTGTAAGCAAAAAATAAACCATTCATAACGATTATAACTCAATATTAAAATTACTTCGAGTGTACAGATAAGTTAAGTATTCAATGGATTTCCATTTGAGTAAAAAAAAATATTTCCAAAATAGAAAGTGTCATCTTATTAGACAGTAAAGAAAATAAAACAGTTAAGTGGTTAAATTTTTTACTGAATTGATACGAAATTCGCCTACAGAAAATCTACTAATCTGTTCGAGCGGAAGTGAATATTATAACAAAAACAATTAGCGGAAGTATTTAGGCATATAGCTTTATCACCATACTGGTGGATCTGAGACAAATTTTGGGTCAAATCCGCCGAAGGGTTAACGATCCATCTGTAAAGGCGTAGCGAAACTCAGTGACGCTTAAATGTAATATGATTCTTTCGTCCTCTACAATCATCAATAATAAAGCAAGAGAAAATAGCACCAGGGGTAACGGATTAAATGTTCGACCCTTCGTTGAATTTGACTTTAAAAAGTGTCGAATATGTTCTAATAGTTTGTCTTTGTAACGTCTTCTAAGATAGACATTCGGAACGTCTATACCCCTTTTGTTTCTCCATCACGACACCACTGTCTGTCTTTTAATGTATGTAAAATCCTGTGTATACCATAATTGTATTAAAATTTGAATCCTATTCACCAATGAGCTGACTATATGTTGATTAATCTACTTTCAAATAGCGTATTTGAAAAAAAAAGAAAAAGAAAGAAAGAAAGGAAGAAAGAAAGAAAAAAAAAGAAAGGAAGAAAAAAAAGAAAGAAAAAAAGGAAGAAAGAAAAAAAAAAGAAAAAGGAAGAAAGAAAAAAAAAACTCGACAAGCTGCATGAATGAAATTTGGCGTTACGTTTTAATTCTAAAATTGTAGATCAGTATCAAATATTAGATCAAGTTTATTGAAAGAAAAAAGTACAAATTGCATACTCAATTTTCTTCACTAAATGACGAAGCGAAACACAAATTGTGTCTAATTGTTGAGTTTTCGAGAACGTTGAGAAAAACACTTTTATTATTATCCTTTAAATTCCATAGCTTCTTTTCTTGTAGACAAACTCTAAATGCTAGATAATTTCTTTGCAAATACTGTAGGAGGCCTGGTGGTAAGGTCTGTGCTTCGGAACTGGATGGCTTCAGGTTCGTGACCCGATTCCACCGAACAACTGTCGTGTAAGCTGTTCTGGTGTAGCAAAGCAGTGTGTCTAAAGCAGTCCGGGCCAAACGTCCTCCTGCTTGTATGGTGTGGAGAGGGGCTATGCCAGCTCAGGTATCGTCCTCGTCATCTGATTACTGTTCAAAATTACGAGATAAGTCCTGAAATAGCCCTAATGTTGCTTTAAAAAGAGACGTTAATATAACTAAACTAATTACAAATGCTTTAAGATATCCCTGCAATGTTAAGATCAAATTCTTTGTTTTACTGCTACGAACTCCTACAAAATTAGAAACTTGTATAAATCTTCTCAGTTATATTTCCACAAGTGCGAATCAATCAAAGATACGCGCAAAAGAAAAATTCTAACACGTAACATGGGGGGAAAAAACCTCTGACATTCTACTTCCCAAAAAGATTTATTTATTCTATGTAGTAAAGCAGAATCTTTTTCTTTAATCCCCAATGAGTTTCCGTGTTTTTCTCGAAAAGTTGCATTCTGTCTAACCTTATATTCTTTTCACATTGCATGGCTGAGAAAAGTTCTGAAATAAGATGGATGGGGACAAAAAAGTTTTGCAGAAAAAAAAATTCCCGCACAAATAGGATGATTAATTAAAGAATTCATTCCCACATTTCTACCAGAAGTAGAAAATCCACACCTCCTTCAATTCTGGAAACAGAATAAAGGCAACTATGCTTGTAGGCTGACAATTTAAATAGCGGGAAAGAAATTGGATTGCTGACAAATTTGGCATTAGATTAGAGTGTGTGACTGATTAAAGTGTCTAATTCCACTCAAACATGTTTTTATCTAAAAGTTTATCACATATTTTTAAAGATAATTCAATTAATTCATTCTGAGAACATCCAAAAAATATGCAGGGTACTTCTAAAATCAGCAGATAAACTTTAAGAGTAGGTAAGGTTTAAAAAAAAAGAAAAAGTCAAACTATAATGTAACAAGGCAGGACCCAACTTAGCCTAATTGGTGCGCGGTGCAAAAACTTTTTTATTCCCATTTCCTCTGCTACACTACTTCAGTAATGAAGATCCGTGCAAAGAAATTGTCTATGGTATTTTTTGTTAATTAATTCACAATGTTAATTTAAACTTAAAACTAAAAACACTCTTAGTCTTAACTCGAAGTACCACATTTAACCATTGAAATTAAAATGCTAAGGCAAAATTAATATTAGAATGTTTTCTACAACTATCTTAAGCATCAGTCTATAACAGAGGTGTCCAAACTTTTCGCGGCACGGGCCGGATCGAAATGAGATCCATGTTATACGGGCCACATGTATATACAAATTGAAGAATATCATTATGAGTAAAGTAGCATTATATACTATTAATTAATACTATTTTATTGTAACTTGAAAATACAAAGTACTAAACAAACAAAGTATAATTATACAATTATTTTATATAAATTGAAATATTTTCATGCAACTTCTAATGCGAATAATGAAACTGTTGTTTTTTTTTTTTGTTGTTGTTGTTGTTGAAGAATGTCTTTATAGTTGGGATCAAAATTTATTACACCAATCATAAGCAATGACTGCAAATGATCATCAGATAAATTTGCTCTATATTTTGATTTGAGATACTTCATTCGAGAAAAAGTTTGTTCGCACACGTAAGTAGTCCCAAACATTGAAATGAATTTACGAGAAAATTTCTTCAAATTTGGAAACTCTTTTGCATCCAAATATTTATAAAAATCTATTAAGTTTCCTTCCTTGTATTTGTCCTTGATTTGTTCGTTTGCTTGAAGATCAATAATTTCTATTTGAAGCTGGCTTGAAATTTCAGCAACGTTGCAATCAAATGGATTTTGGAACAGCCGAATTTCTTTTGAATTCATGTCCAAATCAAAAAATCGCTTTTGAAATTTTTTTCTTTTATCGATGATCTTTACTGCAAATGCAATTGGAAATTGTTCTTCAGTTTTCGAACGTTATCGAAATCAAAACGATATTTGTTTATTTATACTTAAGTGCTTCTTTATGCGAACTACTCAAAATTGCTGATGCTTTATTTACAACAAAACAATAAGACTCTGCTAATCGTCGAAATTCACATGCGTATAAAATTTCTTTTATGTTTGAGTTACCGAAATATATTTTTTTATTTAGTCTTATAACTTAACAGCGCAATAGACATTTGTGTTTGGTCAAGTACAACAACTCCATTTAGTTGGCCACGTAGTTTTTCGATATACCTTTATGAAAATGAAAAGGTTTGGGCGAAAACATCATTATGATTTAAAACCCTCCGCGGGCCGGATAAAATTACTGGCGGGCCGGGTTTGGTCCGCGGGCCGTAGTTTGGACACCTCTGGTCTATAACATAAACTCATAAATCTCATAAACTAAATAAAACCTAATCCCCTCCTGATGTGGGAGCCTGGGATAAAGCCCCTTATTCCCCTGCCTTAGTCAGGCTGTGTAACATGGGTCCCAAAAGAATGGGGAAGAGTTACAGGTAGCCCCTTATGAGTATTAGATTTGAAAGAAAGCAAGAAACATATTGAACAACTAAGTACATAACAGGTTTAGTGTAATTCAAATTCATATTATCCAAACAACATAGCTTCATGAATAAATTCATATGAATAGTACATTATATACAATAGTATAGTACTATTGTATATAATGTACTATGTATTATATGTATATATGTATTGTACAGAATGTACTATTCATACAATAGTATGAATAGTACATATATGTTGATATTGTATTTTTCTGAACCTCATCGTACCTATTATGCTATGCATGACTTGTAATGTTATTATCTAGTCATCCAACTGATATTACTCAACTCGAATTTCTCTGAAAATTCTCTGTAATTCAAATTTATAGCAGACAAACCTCACAGTTGCATAAATAAAATCATGAGATGAGTGTATCGTTTCAAATGGAGCGTCCTTTTGACAAATTAAGATCTCCAGAGATTTGGTGTTGATACTGTATTCTTCCTACCATCATAGTACCTATTATACTGCGTATGACTTGTAATGTTTTTTCTGTTAAACGAACTGAGATAAGTCCGCTTGAATTTCCCTGAAAAAAAAACTGATGGAAAATCAATCGATTAGATAAAAAATTTAGGTAACTGACATCAGGTTTGAACGAATTATATTCTTACCTGGGAGTTTGTTTTATGATTGTAGAAACATCTGCGATACAAAAACACTTTATACTTACTCTGAACAATTATATATATAGGTCTAATCTTATTTTCAATTTCGCAAGTGGAATAAAGCTAATTATTCTCTTACGCTGAAAATCAAACAGAATAAAAGATGGATTACTTACAAATTAGATTAAAACAGGTAATCAACGAAAGAGTTTAATTCGCCCAATTATCTTGTACGTTCCCTGGATTATTCATTAAATAATCATCAATTTACCATAGACTTTTATCAGGAATTCAATTAATTAGTTCTGGAGTCCCAAAATATTTTTAAAGTCTGCGTAGCTTCTCAGCACCATTATTTATTTACATCTCTTACAATTCAGGAAATAAAATGGTGGTAAATATACTGGCATGTTGACAATTAAACAGTAGAAACGATATTTGATTACTGGAATGAATTCGGTATTAGATTAGAAGTGAGTAATCGATTAAGGAACTTAATTTGCTGGAGTGCGGTGTTCCGTCGTCTAAATTGTTCTTTAAAAGAACATCAATTTACCACAGATTTCTGTGGCAAATTCATTTACTTCGATATGGAAATGTGCATATAGAATGTTAATGGAAACTAGAATAGAATTCATTTTACGGGCCAAAATGTAAGAAAATTTATATTTTATTTCTTCTAATGCTTTGAAATGCCTATTATCTATTTAATTTGAATATAATTCATTGTACGGAACAAATTGCATGAATATTTATATTTTATTTCTTTTTATATTTAAATGTGTCTATAATCTATTTAACACGAATATAATTCATTCTACTGACCGAAATGTATGAATATTTATACTTTATTTCTTCTTTTGTTTAGATATGTCGATAATCGATTTAACTTGCATAAAATTCATTCTACGGACCAAAATGTGTGAATATTTATATTTTATCTTATATTTAGATGTTTCTATAATCTATTTAAGCTGAACATAAATCGTTCGTAGCCTAGGGGCAGCGCATCTTCCTTGTAATCTGGAGGCTCGAGGTGTTCTATCCGTGAGGTGTGTGAAAGAGACCCCTTGTAAAAAGAGGTTATGCAAGTGAGTGTCATCTTCATATGAGTTGGGAGTCAGACTTCTGCCCTCGGATGCTCAGGGGCTTTTATCCTAAGAAGCTATTGCACGCTTGGCTTAAATCGCTGACAACTCATCAGCTGGCTTGTAAAGTGCCATCAGAACCAACGGCATCAATAACTTATACTACGGACCGAAATGTATGAAAATTTATATTTTATTTTTTCTTATGTTTTAATGTATCTATGACCTAGTTAGGTTCCTCTATACCTCTAATAATAATACGCTTCTGTTGATTCACTTATATATCATGAGCAATTCTTGATATTTCATTGTTTTATTGCCTCAGAAAAAGAGTTGTTGTTTTTTTCTCACATAATTTCAAAAAATTCTTCAAAAGCAAAAATTCAGAAAGCTCAAATAAACTACATAACATTTAAAAGAACTATATTTGGGACTTAAGATTCTCTTTTCGTGAGACTCTCATGTTTAACCTCTAATTCTTTTTGCTTTGTTTTCGGATCTTACTCGTTCACCTGACTAGTTCGCTGCTGCTGCTGAGAGCATTTTGGTATCCTACCTTCATTATTCATATCTATTAAGTCGACATATGACAGTAAGGTATTGTTCTCCGAATCTTTCAAAAGACTCTCGCAAACGAAATATACAGAAAGTAATATTATAAAGCAAAAAAGTAATGAATAAAAAGTATTGCTATCTTCAAAAAAACCCAAAGGAAAATTTCGACAAATTGCCACTTTTTAGGCTATCCTGAATCCGAAAAATTCATTTTTGGAATTATTTGTGTCTGTAACATGATAGTTCAAAAACGCTTTGACATTGGTTAATGGAATTCGGTGTAGGATCTTTACAACTCATTTGTAGATTTCTGTCAAATTTTGAACGAAATCCATTCAGAGGATTTGTCTCTCCTCTTTCCGTTTATAATGCGATAACTTCACAGTGAACAGAGCTAGATGGATAAAATCTGATTCGAAGACTTAATATCTAAATTATATATATGTATCAGATCTAGAATAAAATATGTGAAGAGATGAACATTTGTCGGTTTGTTCTTTCACAAGCATGTAATCTTGATAACTCAAAAACACGATGACTTATATATGTGAAAGTTGGTATATTATTTCAAGACTGCAATTACTCTATATCAAAGTTTCATTCACCCTTCAGAAAAAAGGCATCAAAAATACACATTCGGTGCTCTGGTGCTTGCGTATTAACTATATCCTCACGATTAATTACCAAAGATCGCACATCAATTGGCTCTTTCATAATTATTTCTCTGCAATGGCAATTAGTTAGTAACACAAAAGTCTATTTGTTTAGAGAATATATACGAGAATGTTTTGAAGTTGAAGTATTTTATGTTGTTTCTAATGCCACTTGTTATTGACAAGCCCGCTGACGAAAGAGTCATTAGTTTAATTCGATTCGTTTTTTGCGTCTCTTGTTTTTTCAGTAACGCTATCTGTGGCTAAGAGTACGCTACACACGCGCCATAACCCTTATTACGGCATAGCTTTCATTCATACATTTCATTTACTCATCCACTGATAGTAATTTAGACCTGGATCAGAGAACGATCATTTATGAACCAGGACCCCCCTCCCAGGGGTGTTACTCCCGACATAGAGGACTTTGTGACCACTACAGATTTATACGTGCGCCACACACTAAGGTCTTCGACCGGCGTGGATCGAATTCGCAACCCAAGGGAAGCGAATCCAACGCCCTACCAACCAGGCTACCCGGACTTTAAAATCTTTTATGGTAGTTGTATGAAGTATTACTTGTTTTCAATGTTTGAACTTGAATATCTTTCTCTGAAGTATTCATTATTGATGTTTTCACATCTAATCGGTTTTATTTAACCCTATTAGCCATCGTATCTTGGAATGCAACGAGAATGCTAATAGAAGAGGATAATGAAGAATTGTGTTAATGAAATACACAAATTTCATAAATTAACTGTGCAAAAAATTTGGTGAGTGAGGTGTAGACAAGTTGATCTTTGCAGGCAAACCTTATTGAGTAAAGTTATATAACAAATGAAATGAGTAACTAATAGTCCGTTGCGTTTTTTGGTGCATAAAAACCATTATTATGTTACTGATATATTTATTTAGTATTGAAACTGCATTATTTCAAACAGGAACTTAAAGTTAGAAATTCAAAAATGGAATGAAATTTCTTTAATTAAAATGCATTATTAAATGGGTGATTATTAGGTTACATACAGATATTAATCTACCTTTCGAAAATTCGAACATTTTTATTTTCAAGCTTAATTTTTTCAAAAAACTACCAAAGAAAAATTTATTGAAATGTTTGCAATGCAAAACCTGTCATGATTTGCAAATTTTTTTAAAACAGAGGAGTCGATACAGTTATTCGAAAAGACAAATCATTTTACTTGAAAATAGTTTAAATTTTATAGAAAAAGCAACAAAAACATAACGTTTTTTTTTTTAACTTTTTAATGTATTTAATTATAAAGAATAAGATTTAATTAAAAGCCTGGAAGTCAAAGCAAAAAATGTAAAGGCTCTAGGCTTTAATAGAAGTACCCCAAATGAATTGGAATTTTAATCTACATTGTTATGTTTCAAGTTTTATTAAAGGTTTATTAATTTTCTTACTCTTGGTGTTCAGTGTGATTTAATTTCTTCGTAACATTATTTTAAGAACCTCAGACTTTCTCAATTTTGTTTTAACGATTATTAATATAAATATATGTATGGAATTTTAGAATTAATTTTTTGTAAATTCCACTACCAGATGGTGCTCTCTTTGATTATCGAAATTTATTTTTAAATATATCCTTTATTTGATGATTACCTTCAAAGTAAGCTAAATTGCTGTACGCTTCGGCAGTACATATACTAAGATTGGAACGATCCAGATTCCATTAACATATATCTATAGCAAATGTTAACGATCTAAAACAGCAAAAAAATAGCAAAAATGTGATTTAGAACTTTAGGCTTAAAAACAAGGAACAATTTAAGTTTAAAAACTTAAAAATTGAGTTCACAGGATTTCTAGTCTTGAAATTCTCTGGGAAACATATGAAACATGAAGTAATATATACAACTGCTTTATCACAGTCTCTCATCTGGACAGAGAGCTTTCTGGTCTCGGCTTCTGAACCTACTGAACTCTTGCAGCAGGAATGTTCCATTTCTTTCATCAACATTTCTTTTTCGCTTTAAAAGCAGAAAAATTTATGAGAATAAACCGGAGGAAATACGTAAATCCTGTTATACACATGCGATTTGACTGAGAAGTTTAACAGATGCGAATTTAGCCAGAAAGTGTTCTGGAAAATTCTAGAAGATAAATCAATTCCATCAGAACTTGGTAGGAGAAAAACAACGACCTAAGACCTGGGTAGTACAAGCATGTGACTTCTTAAAGCAGATCTGGACATGTGGCAGAAACTTTACAGAAATTCTTCCAATAATATGCAAACCTCAAAAAATTTTGATTTTTTTTTTAAATGTATTTGTATAATTAGCTGCATTATTCCCTGAATAATTTTAAAATTTCCAATTCAATAAAAGATATTTTCGAAATTTTCGAATTCTTCGACTTTGGGTTTTTTGCATGTTGGCATATTTTCTGCAAATTAAATAAAGCAAATATTGTATAGAATCTATCAAAATTAGTTCTATCAAATTCAGCAAGTAGCACTTTTAAGGTACTAGATGTTTAATAAGAAATAATTTTTCAAAATATCTGATTAAAAATTATTTAAAATTTTTCCTAAATAACCTAGGAGTACATTACCACGCACACAAAATCACTCTTAAATGCAATTTATAAAAATGTTTTTTTAATCATTTTAATGAAACTCAAACAGATTTTATTGTTTCTTCAAACCTTTTATTCAAGTCTTTCAATAATGTTAAGGCTATGATAAAAAGATAGCTTTCTATGGTCAATAATTTCAACCTTCTAATTGCATTTTCGTTTTTTATTTACTTGCTGTTATTTTCAAGTAAGCATTCTTTCTGTAGACTGCGTGATGCATTACATACTTAAAGTAGCGACGGATACAATCATGCGAGACGAAAACAAGACAGAAGATTCAAGCATGAGACATTCTCATGCTTCAATGTTTTGAACTACAAGTTCAAATCGCAGGATTTTTTTGATTTTTTTTTACTTTCTCAAATGCGAAGTGTACAAAGAGAAGACATTATAAACATCAAAAAATCCGAACTCTACATCAGGATAAATCTTCACGTTTCAGAGCCCTCCGAGTCTGAAAAACACATTTTTGAAATCATGATTGTCTGTCTGTTGCTCAGTTAATGAGGATAACGTAAAAACACTTTAAATAATACTGATAGAAAGTTCTGTATGGTTTTAATATTATATTTATAAATTTCCATCAAAGTTTGTGCAAAATCCATTCATATGCTGTAGTCATTTGGTCTTTTCCCGCCCTCTATCCTGGCCTAGACGTAGCGCATTTTCTGGGAGTCCAGAATTCAAGTCCTGACTCGGGCATGATTGTTCCCGACCCTTGTTTTATCCTAGTCTGTCAGGTGTGAAAGAGACACCCACCCGTAAAAAGGAATTGTGCAAGCGAGTGTGTGAGTGTCTTCTTCATATAAGCTAGAAGTCTGACTTCTGTCTTCAGGTGCTCAGGGGTCCTTACCCGCAAAAGCAATTACACACTCGACTTAAATTGCTGGCAATTCATCGGCGAGATTATAAAGTGTCGGTAAATTCTTGCATTTAACGTTTGTATCAGTTTGGTGTGACATAGGTGCTGACTTTAACATCTGCCTTTTTTTCATCTTCCGAAAATCTCACATCTACAGGGATTGTTCGTTGTACCGTAATAGGTACAAACTGAAATAATATTAATAAATAGATACTAACTGGAATTTCGCATCCGATAATGACCCTATAAAATAATAAATGATGGTATTATATCAACTAGTTAAAATATACGAGAATCCAAGGAATGAAGAGCTGGTTGCCTTTTTCAACAGTTTATTTTTAACAGCAAACTTAACAAGATTTAACAACGTACATATTTTAGATAAAGACATGTGAGCAATTAATCCGAGTAAAAATATAATTTCAAATTATATTCCGAGACAAGATATATTCGGTAAGCCATTCTAGAAGCTACCGTCATGAAAACCAAACCATATTAGACGCGCACACACACAACACAGAAATAAAAAAATTTCTTACATGCATATACATACGATACCACATGGGTTTCGCAGTTAGCTCCGCCCACATATCATGTGATTGAATTCGTTTGCAACAGACCCAGCCAGGAGCTGCTCCGCTTTACAGACAGCAGTGGATGATTATATATACAGATTTCAGAAAAGACTACATGTTTAGTTCTATCCATCTAACTTGTTTCATACCTAATAATATTTTTCACCAATTGATGGGCATATGCTGCATTTTTTTTTTTTTTTTCATATTTAAAAAGGTTTCAAAACGTGAGGATTTATAATAAAGTCTCACAGCCAATGATGACTATTGCACTTTCTCTTCTTTTACAACTAGGAATAAATAATCAAAACCTCTAGCTAATATAAGTAAATATATGAATTAATTTTCTAATAAAAATGTTTATTCTGTAAATCATTAAAAAAACTACCATTGATTCTTACACGTGTCGCAATGGTTTGTCTTTAGACTTCCATTCACAACAGCGGAGGATAGTTCTTTTAAAATTTGATTCTACCCAAGAACCTTAATTTATGTAATATTTGCCGTTGCTGGTCAAATATTATGTTGTTGTAGTGGGATGAATATTCGATTATTCTGTGCGGTGCGTTACTTTCGTCGTCTGACCATCCTTATTCAAAAGCCACTTATAAAACATCTCTCGAGAAATCTGAAAATTTGGTTTCAAAATAACAAGTCAATAATTCGTATACCATAGAAGTTTAACAAAAGAAAAGAATGTATAAAAAAAGCATCGGTATAATAAACTTAGAAATAATAGCCAATTTTTTGCAATTGAATAAAATCAGTTTTTAAAACACACAATTCTTTTAGTATGCTCAAAAAGTAGAAATTTTTAAGGTTATTTTCTACCTTTTAGTCTTTAGTTTCTAAATTATTATAATTATTATGAAATCTCCGAATAAATTTTCCTCCAGTTCATTACCAAGTGATGCCACAAGTATGGCATTGAAATTTAAAAAATGTACCGATTAAGTAATAATCAAATTCTAAAAATATTAAAATAATCTTTTTCGTAGTTAATTCGTGATTATACAAAATTTTAAGTCTAGAAAATTAAGAAACATTTCTGGGATAAAACAAACATGAAACGTTTTTTTTTAAAAAAATGTAAAAAATAATGCTAACAAGCTTTGAATGTCAAGAAGTTTTATGTCAAGTTTTAAATTAATCTTGCAACTGATATTTGACTGTACTTTCTTTTTTTTAAAAACCGATCAAATTACTTATTATTATTTTTTAACTGCTAAATCGACCAGTTTATCTATATCCGTAAAAAATTGACTCACATAGCCTTTAATCTAAATATCATTTCAAAACATACTGCTGAAATGTGATGAGAATGTTATTAACATGTCGCTATGCTTTCGAAAATAAGGCAAATAATCTACTTAAGAAGAAAAGTTTAAACAATACAGTAAAAACAGTGCAAACAATTAAATGAATCAAATGCTAATGATTAATTTTTTTTATTCCGATGAATTTTTAAACGATTAATCTTTTACAAATTAATTTTAAAACGACTAATTTTTACAAACAAAAATTTAATTAGCAAATGATTAATTTTTTTCCGTATCACATTAAGGAAAGATCAAACGACTAATAATGAATGAAAAAAGGTTTTATTTGTTCAATTTTACCAACGTATTAAAGAGAACAAATAAATTATCTTAATTATTTTAATCTAAAATTCATTATTATAAATTTAATGGAATCCTGAAATAATTTTTTAATAAATTCATTATTAGCCATGATATGTTATCAAAATTGAACGGTTCATTAGCTAATAATTAAGATGTAAAATTAATAAAATAGTATATTTTTTTCGTATAATACACAAATGAACAAAATTTTAAAGTTCTAGCTAGCCGGGAAATGAGGGAAAATTGATTACAAAATTTCATCTTCATAAGATTGAAACAACTCAAAGAAAAGCATATCAAAAACGAATTTTAAATAAACCGATGTAGCGTTTTATTTTTATACAGAAGTGAAATAAATAACTTAATAAGGGAAAATCTGGAAAATTATTATAACAAGAACAGACAGAAAAAAGTGATTTTTTTTCTAAAGCTGCTTATCCGTCTACATCGACTGCATAATTTCCGTTCATTCTTTATTTTACCATACTGCTGTTAAACAAAACAATGCTTGAGTCAGTTCATTAAGTGAAATTACGCGTGCGGTTTTAAATTGTGCCTTATTATAGCTGGAGATATTTTTTTACATGCTTCCATTTTATAGAAAGTGAGTCTAGGTGGAAGTCGATAAGGAAAAGTCACAAGTCATGCATCAGTCTGATTCATCGCTTGCGAATATTGGCGTCTGACTTTTCAGACGACGAATTTGACTCATTAGTCTGTGAATTCAATTAATGCCGACTGCTTTTTGAACGGGAAAAGGCAAAATCCTGTTTAGGATCCATCTAACCATGACTCGAATATTTATAATAGACACGTGTGTTTTTGTTTAAAAGTGAGGAGTATTTTTGAAATAAAATTTAAGAAATCACTGGATTTCATGGTGAGAGTGTTATTATAGAGAAGGTTTCGGAGATGTAAATATTTAGATAGATAATATATTGATAGGTCACAAAATAGTTCAATATTTATTACGAATTCTGAAATTCATCCAATTTCTAATTTGAAACAGATGAGAATAAAATAAGAATTCGAATTAAAGAAAAAAAATGGGTATATAAGTGAATACAGCAGCAGAGCACGATATAAGTTGAGGTGAAATTAATAGTAAATATTAATTTCAAAAATGCATAAGTGTGAATAAAAGTATACAACTGATGAATAAACAAAAAGCAATTTTAATAAATTGGGTGTCCACCTGGGAGGAGACTTCACATATGGAGATGAAAAGATTCTAGTGTGCTGCTGTTTCTCGCCATCCTAATGGGTATAATAACCACGTGGAATTGGTTACCCACTGCCGATGTACAACGTGTCCCCCCCACGGGAGGGGTTGTATCGTGGGCGGTGATATCTCCCACGACTCAATCGCAGTTACCACCAATGATGTCACGGCATCGAGAGAGTTCAGGTCATTTCTTAGGGTAGGTCAGAATAGTTAGCTTATAGTTATTAAACTAAAGAGATTATCTCTATAATTATTTTTTTAAACTTTAAAAAAATAATAAGAAATTAAAAATAGTTGTTTTAAAAATATTAATGAATAACTAGCATGCAGAAAACAAATAGACAGAGAAACTTTCAAAATATTCAAAGAATTTTAAGGACGCAATGGATTAAGATTTTTAAAAGTGTGAAAAAAGTTGTCGATATCTTTTTTTTTTATTGAATACTTAGTTATCGAGTGAATTAAGGACATTGAAATTTTTTTCATTGGTTATGATTGAAGAGATTATGTCCTCAATGATTGGCAACGCTCTCAATGTCGTCAATGCTTTTTTTATTGAATACTTAGTCCTCGAGTGAATTAAGGACATTGAAAATTTTTTCATTGGTTATCATTGAAGACATTATGTCCTCAATGATTGGCAACGTTCTCAATGTCGTCAATTTGGGGACATACGAATTCATTTAGCCACCGATAACAACTCAGATATACAAATAATTTTTTCATTTTTAAAACTTAATTTTGGATTAACAAAATTAAATTCGATTTGCAAACTATAATTTACCATTATCACAATTGGTAATTGAAGAGACCAGAAAGAAATTCGATGAATTTGAATTAAAAACTCCCGAATTAACAAAATTTAGCTAAACTGAAACATCGAGAATTAATGAATTAAAGAGCCTAAAACATCCATTCAAAAATATACGTATTTCTACAAACAACTGGTTTTTTTGAGTTAGTAATAGTGAATTTAGAGCCTGGTTTTGATTAAAAGTCAATTTTAATCTCAAATTCCAAAAAAAAAAAAAAAAAAAAAAAAAAATTACTGTAAGTATTTTTTTTATGTCATCCTAAGGGATATCTATATTATATTGCATCCTAATGGGAGAAATTTATTGAGTGATTTCACTTTATAGCCAATATAATAAGACTTCATATGACTTCACTTTATAGCCAATATAATAAGTTTATAAATAATACATGAAATCTCATCATATAGTGCTTCCTGTAAAAATAAGAATTTCAATAAAACATTTAAGAACAAACTAAATTGAGTTTGTTGCTCCATAAAATGTTCTCTACAAGCACAAACGCAATTATTTAATCAAATATAAATTTATCTAGTCAGAAGAACTAAGATGCTTTAAGAAAACTCTTCAGAAAATTTTTTTTAAAAATTTCATAAAAACATCAAAGGAATTTAAGCTATCGTTTTCATACCTTAATATTTTCCTCTCTGGTACAGTAATATTGAAATTCTTTGAGGAATTCGATTCGGATTTAAGGTCAAGAAATCACGGTAGTAAAAGCAATTGCGCCTTCCTCGACCTGGCCTCGGGGTAGCGCGTCTTCCCCGTGATCTGGGAGTAGCGAGTTCGAGTCCTGATTCGGGCATGGTTATTCTACACCTTTGGCTCTATATGTGAGGTGTGTGAAAGATAATCCCCCCTTGTAAAAAAGGGGTTGTGCAGGAGAATATGTACATCATCATCATATAAGATAAAAGTCAGGCAATAAATTTCTATCAAATTTAGTGCAAAATCTATTCATATGTTGCAGTTATTTGGCTTTTCCTACTCCCCATGCTGGCCTACGTATAGCGCGTTTCTCCCCCGTGATCTGAGAATCTAGGATTCGAGTTCAGGTTCGGGCTTGGTTGTTCTCACCCCTTGCCCCCCCATATAAAGGTGTAGTGCAAGAGAGTGTGTGAATATCCTCTTCATATAAGCTAGAAGTCTGACTCTGCTCAGAAGTCCTTTCCCTCAGAAGTTACTTTATACTTGGCTTAAAATGGCAGACTGTTCGTCAGTTGGCTTGTAAAGTGCCAAAAGTAGCAGCACCAACAGTTACGTATCTCGATTAACTGGAAACCAGTCAATTATGTCACAACAATCAAATTTTAAAATCCAATATGTATAGTGGATACAAATTATATGTAAAGATGGTATGCAATTAGATAGCATACGTAGTTACTTTTACCTTGTGACTAAGAGTCATTTTGTATCTGATACAGTAACTTTGAACCAACCTATACCGATACCTATTTCAAAATCTATACATTCCTGAAAGAGAAATTACTTTTACCCTACAGCTGTGATTTCACGAGAATTTTGGTTCTGTTCCTGTAGATACACAATGAAGTAAACATCAAAAACATGAAATTTTGCAAAGCTGCTGTTAAATGTGGCGCCACTGGTGGTCACATAGGATGCTGTAAACCTTCATGATAATATGCGAAATCTTATTATGCGTAACTGACTGAAAAAAGCAAATTTTTGCTACTGCGATTTCACGTGAGTTGACTGCACTGCTATGTAACGAATTTTAGTTCTGCTTCTGTCTATGTTCAGTAGACTTAAGAGTGACGGAAACCTCTTGCACAATTGCTGATAAATGTAATATCATTTTACAGTTGATGCAATAACCTTGAGTGATAATGTACAAAATCGCATTGCGTAGGTCATCCTGTTCAAAAAAAGTCAAAATAGAATCAAGTCTGTAGTCTGGACATAATAACATAATAATGCTGTATTTATATATATATATATATATTGCAATTTATAAAATTTTCTAAATAGCTGAAAGAATGTCATCCTAAAATCATTATCATGTTAAAAGCAACATTTTTTTTGGTGGGGGGTGGATAAAGAGAAAGTTTTTTGAGGGGAGGAATACATAAAAGCATTAGTTAGGAAGACACTGAAAAATCCAATATTTGTTTTTGCTTCGTCGCATGAAAGCTATAAACTATTCTCAATACTCAGTCATAACAGTGCTATTTTGCTGCACGCGATAATGTAAATGATTAACATTGCTACAAAAATGTGTTCAGAACTTATTTTGGAAAATGTTTAACAATAAAAGAAAATTTTAGGGGAAATTGTTGCAACTGAAAGTCTAATCTTTAAAAATAGCTTACAAATTATTTTTGAATCGTATTATGTTCCAAAGTTTTGGAGGGAAAACATTGAAATTTTGATCAATTTCAAATTAATAACACACATAATTAAATTCTGTGAATCCATTTTGTAGTGAGTACTTGCTATCCAAAAACTAATTATGAAGGAAATTTGATTACTCTAGATTCAGTTGAGTGTCTTATAGAATAGCTTGAAACGTATTTGCATCATGGCCGCATTATACAATTCGAAGATAATAAATTAACCTATCAAATTATATTCTAGATTAAACATGATCATGCTAAAAGATTAATTTTTCCATCTCGCAGAACTTTAGGTGAATTTTCTGTACTACAAAGTTCTGAACTGTGTTGAGTAATCTTATTACAGGTATGAACTAAAAATTGATCGGGAAATCTAACAAAACTGTTGACAAATGTGATATCACTTTACAGCTGATAAGATAATCTTACGTGTGAATTATGTAATCTTATTATATATATCCTTCTGAAAACGGTTATTTTTTCTATCTGGCATGTAAACTTCATGTTGTAACGTTTCCCTGTCCCATTCAGCTGCATTATCACCTGTTAAAACCCTCCATTGTTAAATGCATCCTAATTGCCAGACGGGGGATCTTCTTATTGCCTAGTGTCTTCGCAAATGATCATTAGTGATATCGGCTGAGGGACCACACGTGGGGGTCATTGCTTGAGAGAAACTTATCGCACCCGCAAGGGAAAGGAGTGTCAACTCATCTGAATGCTAAATGTTTTCCCTTTGTGAAGGGACTATCATTAACACGTGTTCCAAAACGGTCTGTTACGAGGACGCATCAGTGGCTAGACTGGAGCCACGACTGAGGGCAGTTTCTGAACAACTACAGGGCGGTAGAGGGCTCAAGTGGACGAACGGGGAATGAGAAGGCACACTTTGGACAGCGATAAAATGCGGGGTTTTCTTTGAAAGAAGAGAAGAGACTCTTGGATTGTGGACTGCTGGATTTTACGCTCCACCCTGGAGTAGCCGTGTTTACTAACAACCAGTTAGTGTCTTTTGGTTTTATTTCTCCAAATCGATGGAGAACTCTTTTCACGATAAACCTTCAATCTTCGATCGTTTTGTAAACATCATCAACTTCCAAATGGTGTAAATATCAAATATTTTAACTTGGAATGGAACAAGTTGCTCTTTTGTATCTATAGCTGTAAATAAAATAATTGTCAAAAATTCTACTCTTTTATTTAACCGTTCAGGATCAAGACATTACAATGTAAATTGATTCTACTATAACGCTGTGAAGTTGAGCTGTGCTCTTATATATACTCAGTAAATTAAGGAACGACATATATATTTTTCATAGTTCTTGATAAATGTGATGTCACTTTACTACTGGTTCAATATATATGTGTGATAATGTGAAAAATCTCATCATGTGTGCAATTTAAAAGTAAATATTTGTAGCAACAAAGACTTTTCATGGATAGAAAAAGGCATAAATTATTTGTATATTCTTAACGATTATCAGTAAACTGAGAACCGAATAATATTTACTGAATTTCTGAAAAGTGTAATATCATTTTACAGATAATACAATAAATTCGTGTGATAATATACAAAATCTCAAAATGTGTACAGCTTAAATACAAATATTTGTAGCAACTAAGATGTCTTGTGAATAAAAAATGGGATGGATTATTTTTTCAAAGTTTATCAATAAACCGAAGACCGATTGAGATTCACATAATTTATGAAAATGTGAGATCATTTTACAGCTAATACAACAAATACGAAATTTTGCATTATAATATGCGAAATCTCATAATGTGTACAATTTAAATATAAAAATTTATTGCAGTTGTGACTTCTCATGAATAAATAATGGCAGGGATTATTATTGTGCTTTCAAAGGTAATCAATAAACTAAAAACCGATTGAGATTTACACAGTTTCTGAAAAATGTGATATCATTTTACAGCTAATACAACAAATACAAAAATTTGTATAACGATATGCGAAACCTCATGGTGCACGCAGTTTGAATATGAAAATGCGTAGCAACTGTCACTTTTCGTGAATAAAGAATAACATGGATTATTGTTGTGCTCTCAATGGCACCCGATAAACTGAAGACTTATTGAGATATCTTATTTCCTTATCCTTTCAGGTAAATGTGATGTCACTTTATAGCTAACATAATAACCTTGTGTAATAATATACGAAACCTCATTATGTAGAGCCTACTGAAAAAAAACACATTTATTCTAATGAAACATTAAAGACTGTGGTTATTATTCCCAGAAATTCGTGTTGCAGCCAACCGAAACTTCGGCTGAAATTTGTTCTTTTGTCCGTTGGAGGCCTTTGCGTGCAGACATAGTCGAAAGTCGGATATGTATCTTAGTTATTTAAATTATTTTTTTAACGACGGGATAAGACTAACGTTCTGTAGAGTGACTTCCGTAGTCTCCCCAAACCAGATGTACTTAAAAAAGGAAGGTGATTGATGAACATGTAGAATAGTCTGAATTGATACAGATGATAAAATGAGATAATTGGCAGGCGGAAGTGATCAATATTTCGAGGCTTGCCTGACGAAATTGTGAACACTCCTTTGTAGCATTGTTGCTAAGCGAGGTAATCGCAGAACAAATCAGAATGAAACATTCTGCAAAAATTAGAAATACCTTCCAGAGGAATGTTTGCGTTAGGTTCAAAGCGGCAAGTTAAATTTTAGAGAATTACTTTCTAGATTGAAATTGGAAAGAAATACAGTTTTTTTACAGATTGTTCAAGCACGTGTTCTTTCTAGTGAATCTAAGGTCAGAAAATATTTTTTTTAAATCAAGAATATTATATAAGAGGAAAGGGGTCAATACAAAAACCTAATAGCGTAACGTGCTGACAGAAACTCTTTAAGTAAATTCTACTTTTTATCAAACTTCTAAACGCAATGAAACCAGTTTTCATATATAGACAGTGAAAGACATAGGCAGATAATACATTTTTTTCGGTTCTAGAAGTTATTGATGCAGTATCTTTTAGACAAGAAAGGTCAGTGCGTTGAAAGCGTTTACACGTGTGTAAACGGAAACCTTATAAAGATGTATTAGAGATTATTTTCCGTGAGTTTTCATAATTGCGTCATTTATTTTTGCATGGGTATTTGTTAGTGCCCGAACATTAATGAAATTTTGCGTTTTCATGCTTTTATTGCGACTCATTTTTGTACCAACAATCCAAACTCTCTTCTCTTACTGACTTTTTTTAATTAATTGTTGTCACTATTATTTCAGGATTAATTTATTTGTGCTTCCCACGGTCTATACATAAATGTGGGTTTATTCCTTATTTTTAGCTGCAGTTGTCTTTAAATAAGAAAAGTTATTTCATAGCCACCCCGTATATTTTGAATTTTCTCTATACAAAGGAATTTTTTCATTTGATAATCACTATTTGTACCCATGCGTTTTCAGTAGCCCATGCGTTTTACAATTATATTTTCGTAATTTCGATGAACAATTATTTTCTTTTTAGTTTTCTACATAATGAAGACTTTTAAAAATTATCTTATTTTTTATTATTTTCTACTTTTTCAAATCTTGAATACATTTTATGATTAATTATCATAAATATTTTGGAATTGGCATTATCTTAAATTCACTGTCAGATGGCGCCATTGATATACTTTCAAGACTTATTTCAAATCAATCGATTAATTGATAATTAAGTTTTCTAAATATTAAAATATTGTTGTGTTTATCAAAAGTGTAAAAAATTTCAGGACATCAAAAAGTTATCAGAAGACTAATTACACAACTCCATCATGATAAACATGAAACTAATCCAGTTAAATAAAAGCACATATAAAAAACAATTTAAATGGTGCATATTTCATCGAAATCTTATTAAAAATTTACACCTTTATATTTATAAATGCTGAGATGAATAATAAGTGAACTAAATTTTTTGATAACAAATTTTAATATCAAATTTAAAGAATAAATATTCATTATTTACTCCCACAACAAAGAAACGTCAGTTTTTTAAGACTCTTTTTGATTGTATGAACACATGCTCAGTCTGTAATAATACATTCTGCCCCGTTTTGAGATGTTATTAGCGTTTAAAATTGAATCGATTATATATATACGAACGGAAAATTTATTTAAAAAAAAATCCCCATACATTGTAAAGCACCGTGTAATAGCAAATTATGACATCTATTTGTTAAGAATTATTTCATTTTGAAAAACTAACATCATCATTAAACATTTTGAACAAAATGAAACGTTACTGCAATTTGAATAAGCCTTAATTAAAATACATATAGCATGAATTATGAAATTGTTATACAGCCGCACGATTCATATTTACAAAACTACTGCTTTTGCTATCTTACTTTTTTGCTTGGAAACTATAGTTTAGCTACTTTAACGTCCCTTTTTTTAAAAGCAACACTAAGATATTTTGAGACGTACCTCATAATTTTGAATAACGGTCAGATGATGAGAACGACACTTCAGCTAACCCCCCATCTTTAAGCTTCCACACCTCATCAATGGAAGCACGTTTAATCCAAACGGATTTGGAGTGCACCAAACCCGTTTGCTCCATTGTTTTTCGGTGGAATCGGGTGTCGAACCTGGAGACCTCCAGTTACGAAGCTAAGACCTTACCATCAGGCAAACTATAGATACCCCAGTAATGGTCAAACAATTTATTCTCTGGATTTAAGTAAATCTACACGCTTTAGACATCCCTGAGTCCTAAAAAAACATTTTTAGCACTATATCTATAGATAATTTATTTCTGCATCTATATCTTTAGTTCTATATATAATTTATCACTATGTCTGACTGTCTACTAATGCAAAAATACAACAATCCAGATCGATGTAATCTGGTGCTTTATTTCAGAGTTACTTTGAATCAGTTGAAGTAAGTTTACATCACTACGCTATTTATATTAATAATATAAATTGAGGGTACAAATTAGGGTAATGGGTTTAATATTATTTTTGTCTCTCTTCTAAAATTCTTCTAATGAGTGTATTATCAGAACTGTTTCATCTAGTGAGTTAACTGGGCTATCAGTTATAAGTCATATCACTGACTCTGCGACCCGCCTGAAGGGATACGAATAATAAATACTGAATGACCGAACCATCGCAACAGCAACACTGACGGGAAAAGTGGTTGAATACCAAGGGCCCTACACAAATAAAGTAAATACAATCTTTCAATTGGTAGACTGCCTTTTTTTTGTGTGTAGACTTTCTTTTTTTTGTTTATTTTTTGTATATGTGAATAAAATAAATCTAAAAAGCAGCAAGTGAGTTGTATTAGTTTTGGTACCTGACCTTGCCACCAAAATCGCATATTTGTATCAAATTTTGGAGCAAATCTTTGAATAGGTAAACAATCCGTTGATCAGTCCAGTCAAGTTAGATGGATAAGTTAAGGATACAATTCCTAAATGTAAATTGGTATCAAATTTTGGAGTATTCCGACTAAATGTAGGCTACCTGTTTTTGCCTATCCTTGAGAACAAAATAATTCATAAACACTACAATCGAGATGAAAGAGTTCTGGAATGTCATCTCGGCACCAAAATTATTGATTTATATCAAATTTTGAGCTCAACTGTCTATGGAAAAACAATGCGTTCAAAATGCATTTTTTAAAAACGTAAACTTTAGCCCAAAATGTGCCACTCTTTATAACTATATGAATATTCGTATAAAGAACTCAACGATTTAAATTGAATTTAAATACCTTAAATAATTGATTAATGCAATAATTTGCTCACTGCAATTTCCATTTGAAGAAGGGAAGTTCTATGTCAAGAACTTTTAATTTAATTATTATTGCTTTTAATCATTTTAATTTAAAACAATTTATAAAATTTTACTTGCATTACCCTACGATTATTTAAATCTATTTAAACAGCTTATGCCGAAAAAATATAAAATCGTTCAGTAAAGAGTAAAAATAACAGCTTAGTATTCAATCAGTGCTTTGAACATTTAATTATATTTTTCAACTTCACTTTATAAAACTAGAACAAAACTTTAACATTTCAGGTAAGCACACTTAATTCCTGTTTTCTAAAAATGAAGGCTTTTAATGATGATTTTTAGCGGTTTTCACAAATGTTAAGTAGACAAGATGCACTTTGAAAAAAAATTCTAATCATTATTTTTGTAGTCCTTTCCTTTTTGGAAAACGAACTAAGTGTACGAGCTAGGCCTGAATTCCTGCCAATTTATTTATCTCTTCCCATGTTGCTTTGAATTGGCTGTGCAAGACAGACGTACCAATTCTGTTTATAACAGAGATCAATACTTGTACGTGTCTTTATACGTGTGTTGGTGCTTTACAAGCCAAACTGTTTCAATACAGATGCCAAATTTGTCACATTTATACCTTAAGGGTGAAAATGTACATGTACACAGTTTTTTTTAAAAAATTTAATTAATTAAAAATTAGGCTAAATGTTGTCTTTTTTACCACGATCAACTTCCAAAAATATTATGGCACAAAAATAAACTTTAAACAGCTACAAAATTTTAAAAAATATCTTTTTAATTATGAGAATTTTTTCTAGTTTTTGGCAATTTAAAAAAAAATGCGTAATTTCCAACAATAGATTACATCATGACCCTGAAGTCCAACAGATTTTTATTGTTTCATCAGATATTTGATAGTGTGATTTTCTTCCACTTTAGAAAGCTAAAAAAGAAGAATCCTGTTTAATATCCATGCTATTTACTAGATGAATAAAAAAAAAATGAAGAATTCATTTTTTTTAGGTATTCTATGCATGTTTCCTAAAACACTTTGCCCTATGAAAATCATTTGGATAAAAAAAACGGAATTTCTTCTGTAAATAACGGAAGTAAATCTTGATAATATATTAAGTTGATTTTAAAAGTTCCTTCAATTTTTATTTTTGATTTCCTATTGTGGGGGAATTCTGTAACAATCATAAACCTTTTCTGACACTGTCTTGGCATAGACAAAATCATGTTTACAATTTTTTCCTACGTTTTCTGTAATAAAAGACTCATTTTTATTGCAGAAATTTAGGTAAACCCATTCTTCAGCAAGAGTCATAATGTATTTCCATTTTTCTCTTGTTAATTAGTTTTCATACGGAGTTAGTTATGTAAACTGTTCCGCATACAGCCACATTCCTCATCAAAAGCTGGGGAACTTTTTATATTTTAGGTTTCTTAAGTTGATTTATTTTATATTTATCGTTGCTGCAGATATAATTAAAAAATTTGCAATCTATTATTGAATTGTTGGATTTACTCTTGATACCACTTTAGTATCTTTGAAACAGTACGTAGCTTTTTCAGGTATTCGTTTGGAATATTCTTTGCATAAAGAAGTAATGATACAGGATTTTTCCTTTTCCGATAAATAATGTTACTTACTTTGTACTCAGAAATTTTAATAGTGTGTGTTAAAATTTATAAATTATGGAATATAAATATTTTTCTTTGAAAACTGCAAAATCGTATCCTTTAATCCACAAATTGTTTACATGCGAACTTTTGAAAGAAGAGTAAATAGCAAACGATATTTTTCGTCTGCTACTAATCCTTCGTTCATTTTTATTTACTTGTCTTATCCTTTACATGCGACATTTTGAAAGAAAAATAAATTTTAAAGTATCAGACGATATTTCCCATTTCAAACAAAAGCTGTTGTTTGAAATCTTTATTTCAAAATAAATACTTTTTAAAATTCTGCATCGAAATAGTTCTGTATCGAATGTGCAAATACCTTCTGTTTACATCAAATTTCAAATGTCCAGACGGTTGATTTCAACCCTTACTGTTTTGAATAGTTATGATTTTAGACACACGAAGAGATTTCATCCAATATTTTTGCAGTAATCTGCGGAATTTGATATAAAGACTACATATCATATTTTATCCGTCTGGCTTGTTGTATTTTTGAGTAATATTATAGACAGATATAATTCCAAAATTAATTTATCGAACTCAGTAAGGTCTAAAATGGGGATATTCATTTTTTCATTTTTCGACTGCTAAAATAGTTTTTATTTCTATTTCTTATACTTGGATGTAAAAAAAAAATCTACACACTTAAATTGCAAGGGAAGAGAGCAGTTCTTAAGAATAAAAATATCAATTTCGAAAAGAATATTATCAATTTTGAGAATATATTCTTAATTTTAAGACGATATTATTATCAATTTTGGAAAGAATATTTTCTCTGTATATAAACATTACACCATTTTTTGAATTCAGACGATAAAAGAAATACTTGTTATAATTAAAACGTATAAATAATAAAAAGGAAAAACCAGTTTTTGAAATCCACACTCTCTGACCTTCACATTTCAAATCTGCTTGCAATTCCATCAATGAAAAGAAATTTAGAGAATATCAATAAATAATAGTTTTTGTTTGTTCTCATGCTACAACAAGCTTTCGTGAAATTTTTCTTCTTGAAAAATGTGCTGACAAATCATGGACCATTTTTCCTAAATCATGACGGATCACGTAATAAACTTGATACTTGCATATGGCAAGATTGGCAAGTTTTTTCGAATGTTATCTGAAAGAAAATAGTCCCTTTGATTAAACCATCCAGGCAATAACTGTTTGTGATCCAATCTGAATAATTTTTAAACAACAAAAAATAATGCAATAACCTTATCTTTTTTAATAAAATGTTTTTGTAAATTGTAGCCTAAAAAGTTTTTGTATCTACGAGTACATATAAAAATTTTTAAATTGTAATTTACTTTAAATTATTAACATTTTATTTAAACGTTTAATTGACGATATCTCACTTCGAAAAACGTTTTCACTAAATACAGTAATGGGAGAAGCATATCTATAACTTTTTCTCCTGTTTCCTAATAAAAACCTTATCCGCTTCTCTGTGCAAAAACTGTAAGCCTTGGGCAAGACAGTAAACACCGTAAGTGCTCAGATTAAATTCTAGCTTGTAGTACTGTTATCATTCAACTGGATAGCACTGAAGTAACTTCAAACATGCTCTAAGCATTTATGATGATAAAAAAAAACACATACAAGATAATTAATTAATTTAAAATACATAATTTCATACATTCAGTATAAAAATAAACGGAAGTAATAAAATAAACTAGCAACCTACTGCGATATTAATATAAATATTAATTGAGGCTATTTATGCATGCAGATTCCATATCCTCTAAACAAATGAGGGAATTAAATCAAACTGTACACACTCATTATATAAGACAAAAGAAAAAAATGCTACTAACTTTTAAATTGCAAATAAATTAATAAAAATGAATCAAGCAATCAATTTGAAATTAATGAAAATTTTACTTTTCCCCTCGTTATAGCTTCAAAGTAATTTTATTCCAGAAGAAATATTTTAAAGAAATCTCAAAATTCAAAATCTTACCTTTCATTGATACTATTTTCCTTTTTCAGTTATTTGTCCTCCATTTTTAGTTAATTTTTCAAAAAGTTACAAATGATTGAAAGGATACAAATGCTTTCGAAACAAAGAAATTTATATATACTCTGTTGCTAGGCAACGGTGAGACTTTAAATTACTCGACCTTTATTTTTCGATATCCATGGTTTACTTTGGCTGATATTGTTTGCCAACGATTTTTTTCACATTAAAGGAATTCTAAAGTTTATTAAAACTAATATTGCTGACAATAGAAAGATTTCTTGTGATATAATACTTTATAAAGATTTTATATTACGTTGTTATTGTTATTAGATACGTGTGTATACATTTATGTAATTCATGCTTTTTTTTTTTTTTTTTTTGCTGCCTTTTAATGTCTGGTTTGCCCCATTTTATGTTTTTATTTCACCAAATGATTCGTGTTGTAAATAGATCCTTTTTAGTTTTTATGTCATTGTTTTTTTCCTAGTCATGATACTTAGTAATCTTTAATTATTCGTTATAACACAATAGTTTTTTAAAAATTCCTTTATATTTTGCAGAGCTTTACTGTCATTTTTAGATATTTGTGATATGATGTATTATTATATTTGTTATTCTTATATTGTGCAACAAATATGATTACATAATACTTACTTTTTACACTCAAATCTCTGTACATTTTAAAATTCATTTGAGTCTATTAAATATTAAATATTTCAAAATGTAATAACCTTTATTAATTTAATTTATTTTATTGTATATTTGTAATTATCTGACCTCCTTTTGCTGGACTTCATAATTAATTATAAAGGCAAGACAAATGATTTTGGAAAAGCTCACATCTTATTGTATAATCCCTTTGAAAAGAGTAATCGTTCAAAACTGCTACTGTCAGTCTAAAACAAAGGTAGGTGCATAACCATTATCGCAACAGCAGAGAGGTTTGAATCCGAATGGTCATCACAAGCCTTGTACCATTCCTGTAGATGCTATATCCTGTCATTGAAGTGGGGGTAATTCGTTCCCACAATATTGCTAATTACACAAGGGAGGCGAACCAGATATTAAATAGAAAGCTTCTGACCTCATATCTGTGGTTACCACCCATGGGACATTGTAAATATATATCAAATTTGGAACTAAATACCTCAAAAGAGTTTCTGTCTTATTTTCAGTTTGATTTATCTGTAGATTTGGGAACGTCATAATCCAAAAGCGTAACTAGCCATCTAGCTGAAATTTGGCATGCGGTCTTAACATTATAATTGTAACTTTGTATCAAAAATTTAATTTCATTGCATGAAGGATAGAGTTCCCAATTAAAATTTGATTTTCTTAATTGTACTACAATATTCAATACATGCCATGTTATGAATGAAAGCTGAGAGCAGAACACTTTGCCTGATTTTTTTTCTTTGCAGTTTTAACCCCATAACTGTCTCTTTTCTGCTATCAAATTATATGGCACTTACCTTTTCATCCTTTTATTTTATCAAGTATTTTATGATTTTTTAACTGAATCAGTAAGACTTTCAGTTCAGAAAGCCTTACTGATTCAGTTAAAAATTCATAGAATACTTGAAATATTTATGGATAACATGCAATTTTTGTGACTAATAACACCTTCTTTGATTAATTTAATTTCAATTTATAAGTTTGAGAAGGATAATTCGATGCACGGACACAGCGGTTAAGGGAGCCAGAAAAATACACAAATAATTACTCTTTAGGAACTGATAATAAAAATCGAAAAATATCGATTCAACCGCTCGAAGAATGAAATACAAAAATCTTTTTTAAAAAATGCCATAATTGCATTTATCAGTTTTGAACTCAAATGAAATCCTATGCCGTCTACAGTCAGTTTTTAAAAAGTAAGATTATTCATTATTTAAACGTTACGTCAATTGCATTATACAATTTCTTAAAACCATTTTGCAAATGAATTCGAAATAAAATATCGCTGGGAAAAATCTGAAATTTCTTCTCCTCATATGTGAATTTAGGATTTATCAGATAAAAGAATGAGCTTATGGCTGCAGAATATTTTCAAATCAGTAGACACATAATTTGTCATTTTGCATGCAAAAAGCAACTAGTGATGAGCGATTTGATCGGACAATAAAACTAAGCATTGATAATCAACTGCACCTGCAATAAACATTGATTATAAAAATGAACAGAAAGGGTAATATAATTTTTATATATGGATAATATATAATAATTTTTATATGGATATTTATATAAAGGATATTTTCGTTATCTCCCGTATGAAGTTAGGATGAAGTTTAGTGACTGAATTTTCAAAAAAAAAAAAAAAAAATAGAGATTTTGATAAATTCTCACATTTTAGTCTTTAGTGTGTATGAAAAGTGGGTATGCACATTTGGAATGATACATATCTATAGATTTACTATACTGGAAACTCAAATACGAAACGAGCTTGAAAGATGTAATTTAATATGGGTTTTTTAACATAAAATTGTTAATTTCAAATGAAGTTGCAACAGAATCCGGCAAACAGGAGTCTCTCATTCAAATCCATACTCATGTAAGGATGATGATATAAAAAACAACCAAATAGATGGATTAAATTTGTTATTGTCAATGATATATAATTAATTGCAGTATGTTTTAAAATTCTTTTGAAATCGAATTCGTCAGTAGGCTCATTATCTGACAGTATGTCTATACTTATATAGACGAACGTAATAGTTCTAAAACCCAATAAATTATATATGTGTGTGTCCATGCTGATATTTTTAATCCTCCAAATTTTTATGTTAGTTTAACCCATGTTAATATTATTCTAAAATGTTTTCTTTTTCCTGATCCAATTTCATACTTTTTTTATTTAGTTATCTCTAGCAACTATTAACGAAATTGTTGACGCTGCCGATCTCATGCCATGAGCCAATTGACAAAAATGCTTAACACCTGCTCATTTTAAATAGATACTTAAGATCTTCTTACTGAAATCAATACGTTGCAAAGATTTCCCTATCAGAATGTCATAATAAAACCCTAAAGGGACAAATTTCTGTCTCTTTTGCGTTATGGATGAATGCATCTCATCACTTTTTCTCTTTGTATGTTATGCCTTCTGTAAAATGAATTGAAATTTAATTCCAAAAGTTTCTTCTTTTCGGCCACGCAAGAGCAAAATCATACAGACACGCACAGGAAATTCGTTATATATATCTATCTAAAATTGGATACAATTATCAGATTTTAGGGGAAATCGATCAAAGGCAAGAGATGCAGAATGTATAAACGGTTGCTACGAAACTAAACACAAAACGTGATGTAGTACGAGCAAATAGAGGTGAGAACAACTCCTTTTATTAATTTATTTATCTCTATTGACACCCGAAAGAGTTGGGGGAAAATCAGCAATTTTTCTTTTCAATAAACAGACTGCCACTAATGAATTGCCTAACTTTACTTTCTCCGTTATAATGTTTATTAAATTCCCTTGTTCACAGATACAACGATCTCTTCTATCAAATCATTGACATTTACTTTGCAGTCATTATGAAAAACAAATGTCAACTTGAAAATTTAAATATTTAAAGACCTTAAATTCTCTAAATGAAAATAAGGAAGTTAATACTTTATCTTTCATTTATCATTAATCTATAGTTTTATTTATTTTATGCCTTATGGAGGTATACGCAAAAACGTGGAATTTAAAAAATGGGATTTTAATGTTTGGGAAAAGTCATATTTTCATTCATTGGCAAAAGTATTTATAAAAAAGTTTTTTAATGAAATCTAAAATTTAGGCAAATTCGATTTGTTAGTATCGCCGAAATTATTTTCTAACTATTTCGCTTTTGTTCAATTAAAAAGAAAATTTTTATTCGCTTGAAATTGAACTTTTGCAATTCCTCTTTAAGATCTAGGATGAATTTCCAGGGCAGACTTCTAAATAGAGTGTTTTAGTAAAATTCAAATAAATAAACTCGAAAAAAAAGGGAGAGAGAGAAAAGAGGTGATTTTAATGTGTGAAAAATATATATTTTCATTCATTGACAAAAGTATTTATTAAAAAGTTTTTAAACGAAATCTAAAAGTTAGGCAAATTTGATTTTTTAGTGTTGCCGAAATTATTTTCTAACTGTTCGCTTTTGTTCACTTTGTGTTTAAAAAAATTCTCTATATTTAAAATGCTCAAACAATTCCTTTTCACTCTTCCGAATTTAGAGAAAGTTATCTCAGTAAACATTTTTATCCAGCATAATGAAGAAAAATTTGATTAACTACAACCAGTCTCGTACATTCTATTTCGAAACGTAATCCTAAACACGAGTCAACAAGTTATACGTTGAGAAGGAATGTCTTCATCGATATCAGCCCAAATAAAGTAATGTTAGCCATCAAATTCCATAAAGGATCGTAATGGAAATAATATTTGTACAGAAAATAAACATAGTTGCAGTTTTATATGATTAGATTTTCCCGATAGTAGCAGGCTGGAATTTCGCAACTGCTGGATTATTCAATTAATTGTATTAACTTTAATTAAAAATGATATTCCAAAGAATTCTTACACCTGGCGCCATCTGTTAGGCTCTATTAGAACCAAATTAACCTTCAATACTGAAATAGTTATTACGGTTCTGTGTTATTTATAGGTAAATATAACAGAATAATGCTTTAAAATTCCTCGTTGAGACAGTCTAATAGATTTAAATTAGTTAATAAAATGTATGTTAGAAAAATTATGTTGTAAAGAAAAAAAAATCGTCACCTGTGCTTGAAAAAAATTCTTTGTTGTGGCAAAATACGTTTTTTTTTCAAAAAATCAAATTTATCATTGATAACTTTTTTAGTACATCATAAATATACTTTTTAGAAAATGCAGCTAATAATACTGGCTTTAAGATTATAACACCATGAATTAAAAATACTCGGGTGTTGAATAATATGTAAAAATTGGACTTTTTTATTGTTCCAAACTTTGGCAAAATCATTGTACGAGATCCACAAATACTAGCAGCTACGGTGGGGGAGGGGGTATCAGGCGCAAAGAGAGAATTATTAGACCAACAGTAAAAATATAAAATAATAACGTAGAACAATTGATTTCTTGTGCCCCATGATAGGATATCCAAAATGATGTAAATTTCATTGTGTTAGCACTATTAACTCTGATACAGTTCCAAAAACACAGAGCAATATAATAAAATGTGTCCTAATTTTTCTTTTAAATTTAAAAAGGGGAGGATTACAGAAAGTTTTATCGTGTCTCTAACTAATGTTACAGGAAACATCATTTAACGTAAAAAATATCCATTTTATTAAGGAATTTTGTTTAGTAAATAAGTCAAAATCGTTATTAATAATTATTCATTATTCTGCTTTTAGTTTGCATTACTGAATTTGCATCTTAAATCTTGATTTGTTTATTCATAAGATTTTGTTATAGCATTCTGCTATTATAATTTTATTATTATTTGTTCGCATGAGTAACATTTTTGTTGAATTTGAATTTTTATCAGTAGAACTTGGCTAATATGAAGCTGGGGGAAAGAAAATTCGTTTCAGAAAAAGAAAGAAAAAGCAAAATAAAAATTAAATATTTTTTTAATGCAAATTTATCCAAACATTCGATTTAGAGAAATAGTGGTCAGAAATGATAATAACAAATGTAAACATTTATTTAAAGATATATTTTTATAATATAACAGTTTTAATATATATTGCAAATAAATAAATAAATAACTAGTTATTTTAATATATAAAACAATAACAGTGATTACAAAATTTTAATAGTTGAAAATTAATAATTCAAATCAACAGCCTTTTGAATAAAACAATTTTAAATTAAACCTTTAAAATAAACAGTACAATTCGAGCCTACTGTGTTCTAAGTTCCTTAAAATTTGAGAATTTCGTATCCCTTTTCGATTGAATACCTTTTGATACATTTGCATATTCCTTTTTTTCCATTTCTAAATTATTTCATATAATTAAATACCCATTTTTTTCTCACTTCCAAATAGTTTTATATATTTCAATATCCATTTTTTTTCCACTGTTAAATTATTTCATATATTTAAACATCCACTTTTCCCATTTCTAAATTATTTCATATATTTGAATATCTATTTTTTGCACTATTAAATTAGTTTTGAACTCCTGATAATGATTACAAATTGAGCACAGCTAGCGAGATTTATAATTTCAGTGGACCTCAAAAAGTTGGGAAAATATATTAATTACTGTTCCAGATGTGGAAGGAAATACTTTCACTCAAAAGATAAGATGAAGGTAGTAACTCATTAGAAGGAATTTGGGGAATGCTCCAGACTTTTCCAGAATTGGTTACTGGATATTTAAATTCTCACATTGGTTTTTACTGAATCTTTGATCAGATACATGTCTTGGGAGCAACCAGGCGTGAATTTTTCTGTGTAATTCCTAGATGTAATGAACTTATTACTGGATGTTTAAATTATAATCTTGTATAGACACAATAAATAAATAATTACTCTAGATAATTCTTACTGGATTTATTTAATATTTAGCACGCTACATGGAAAATAACACAATAGGTAACAAATTTGGTTTAATATTAAAATGTTGAATAAAATTGATCAAACAACTGCAATGATTTGAGTTACTTTTGATATTTTTCATTGACTATTGCTTTCCTGGATTAACCAATTTTCGTAACAAATAAATGAAACAGTTTCATTAGAGCTGTTAGTAAAAATAAAAAATAATAAAAATAAAAAAAATCCTAGGGTTTTTTTTTTTTTTTTTTTTTTTTTCGATTTTATGAATTATTAAACAGATCAAAGAAAGTGATTTTCTATTACTTTCTTATTTATTTACACAGTATGCGGAATTTGCATTTAATTTCGTCATTTAGTTAAAAAAAATCAAAGAATTGAGTTAGATTTGGTATTTTTCAGCAATTACTGTATTTCTGAATCAACCAATTTCCTAAGAAAGGTAAATAAATGAAAGAGTTTCAATGAAACTGTTAGTGAATTTTTTTTCCAGAAATTGTTTCTATTAAATGGATCAAAGAGAGAAAATTCCTATTCATTTTCTAATTTATTTACACAGTACGCGGGATTTACATTTAATTTCGTCATTTAATGAAAAAAAATCAGTGAATTGCGTTAATTTTGGTATTTTTCATCAATTATTGCGTTTCTGGATTAACTATTTTCCATTGAAACGTAAATTCATGAAACAGTTCCATTAAAACGGTTATTGAAAAAAAAATCCCCAGAATTTTTTTCGATTCTATTCGTTATTAAATGGATCAACGAGAGCAAATTCCTATTCATTTTCTCATTTATTTATTTCTCAGTACACGGGCTTTGTATTTAATTTTGTCATTTAGTGAAAAAAAAAATTGACTACGTTGTGTGGATATTTTCTCTTCAGCCGATGGAAACTAAAATTTCACATCGATCAAAAGTTTTTGTGTTAAGAACAAAATATTAAATTTCTTTTGTTTAACTCATTTCATTTTTGAATTACAGCATTCCTTTAAAAGAAAATTAATTGATGGCAGGTAGTAAATCTTTGGGCTAATTATGAAGAAGAATTCGATACGCATCTGCAATTTTACTGATTAAAACATGCGTTATGCGTTTTCAGGTTACCATGCTCACTATCTTATTGACGGACAGAGAGACAATTTCCCCATTGATGAATTTCCTTCCTATTTGAATTTTTTAAATTTATTATTTTTATTTTGGACAAAAGTGCATGCACCCGATTTCACCCTCCTATCGCCCATAATTTTTGAGTTATCTTTTTTCCAGACAAACAGATACAATTCCAAAAATAACATGAAATTTGCTGTATTTTTAATTTATTTTGAACAGAAATAAGATGGCGACTGACGGGTGATGTTTCAACCCTTTGATAGATTTTCTTCAAAATTTGACACAAAGATATAAGTTTAGCGATAAAATCATTTACTAAATTTCACCCAACTAACTTATCGTGTATTTGAGATATCGCTTCCATCTGCACGCGAAATCTCGAACAGTCAGACAGTTTCCGAGCATGGATTTCATCTAAAATTAGATAAAAATCTGTCGTTGTTTGTTAAATTCAAGTATCAAATTTCTTCAATCAAATTTGCTGTGGTTTTGAGATATCTCACACACAGATGAACATAATTTTAAAAACATGTGTTTTTTTTTCCGACTCAGGAAATTCTAAATTTAGAGATTCGTTAAAATCTCGAGGTCGAATTTCTTAATGACTACAATATTCGGCTTTGTATACTTCATAAATGAGAAAATAAAAAAGTCTATGAATTATTCTCTTGGGGAAAATGTGCTCTTTGAGTTTAAAATAGTCAATGAACAAAACTTAAGTATTTTTAATACTCTGGCTCGCATAAAATGGCACGACTAAAATTAACCGCTTAATTGGCCACAATTGTGTAACATATAAGCATCGAATTCTTGCTTTTTCGGCACAGAAGCTGAAATTAAATCATTAAAGGCACCTCAATGCGATACAAATTTACACACAACCTACAAACATCTTAAATGTTCTATGAATTCTTAATTTTAATCAGTAAGAGTGCTCATTTCCGAAAGAGAGCTTATCATCTAATTAGATAAGAAAATAAAAAGTGAAACAATGAAAGGATTGGCAATTTAGTTGCAAGCTTTACTTTAGGATGCTCAGTTATCCACGAATTCCTTGAGGAAGGACTCATTCACATCCGGGATTAATTCAAAATGAAACTTTATTCAAGTCCCAGATTCATTCATGCCATAGATTCATACAGACTGATGGTTCATTCATTCAGATCGAAGATTCATTCATGCCAAAAATTCATATAAATTGAAGATTCATTCATATCGACAACTCTAGAACGATACTTGAACAGGAGCCTTTTCACGACGGAATACCCCTAAAAGTAAAATTAACTACATTTTCTTTATAAAAAATTATACCCAGAATTCAAGTGTTTGAACTTATCTTTGTTCAAAATTAGTTTTGGACAGTATATTTTATTTTGAGAATTTCATAAATCGGGATTTTTTTCTTAATAATAAATGTTTGTCTTTAAATCCAAAATTTGCTTTATATTCTTTAAGTAAGTCAAAACTGGATTTTAATCAAAGGTGGCGCCAGTGGGGGGTCAGGGGGGAATCTGTGACTCCCTGTCGAAAATTTTTTTTCGAGAAGAAATGCTGTGATTGTTTTCTTTATAGGCTATTTCTATTTATTTCACCAGAGATATTACGAAATTTACTTTGAATAGATGGACAGCTGGCAAGGCTTAAAACCATTGTCCAGATTCCGCCAGGTCTAGCGGCAGTTACCAATATTTTTGAAGGCAGAAGATATTGCTGCATTTGGTCAATTGCGTTGCAACAAATCACAAGATTTATTTCAGAGCTTGAATTAAATTTAAAATAGTTCTAATTAAGGAAACAAAATTACGTAATTTGAAGCTAACTTTATTAGTGTGTGGGGGTAATTAGTTTCCTTGAAATGTGTAAAGTACAATAATAATCCACTCATACAAATATTCGAAACGAATTACATCAAAATTTTTATAGCCTACTCACGCAAATGACTATTCAATTAGACGATAAATAAAGACGCGGCGAAAATTTGAAAAGGTCATCACCATAGCCCTCCTCCCATTACAACGGGTCGTGCAACTCTAACGCACAAACAATGGTGCTCTGTTGAATGAACTGACCACGGACTGACGTCATCCCTGATTTTAGCTTCAGCTGATATTTAACGTCATATTTCATACTCTTTAAGGCATATTATTTATTTATTTTATTTCAATATTTTTTATACTTGTTAATTTCATAATTTTTTTTTTTTTTTTTTTTTTTGCATAAAAAGAAACAATTTCGCTTTTTTTTTTTTCGTCTGATAAATCTTGAATGAAAAGTTCTTATCTTCTTGAAATGAAGTTATACCGTTTTACGACCTTAGAACAAAAACTTTTAGCACAGTTTAAAAACTATTTTCTTATCTCTAGTGCGGAGAAAATGTTTTTTACATGCCGTTTAGTACATCAACAATGTGTTTCCTTAACGTAACTAGTTTATTTCTTCCTGTGTGAAGATGTTAAAGAATACAAACTAAAACCAACCGTTTAGCAACGTAAAAATCTTTTCTTTGCTTAGAAGTTTATCGTAAAAGAATTCAGTACTAAATCATGCAAGTACAAAAAATTAAAAATTGTTTATTCTTCATTCGGTTTGTTTTACTGAAATATTGTTTGAAATCTCGATTCATTTATTTGTACAAATTTGATGTAGCCTTCAACTGCTATAATTTTACTTTTTACACGTTTGTTATAAAGTCATGTACAAAATTTAAATACTGACTCGCTTATATAAAACCATCTCTCTAATGATTAATTTTTAAATGAGGGAAAAAAGATAACTTTATCAAAACTTCAAAAGAACTTTGCGATTCTTTTAAGCAGCAAGATTTCGACAGGGGCAGCTGCGACCTATTGGTTAGATCTCAATCTCAAGGCTCTGGGGGGGGGGGGGGGGCATGAAATTTGAATCCTAATTTCACTTAAGATCCACTATGCAATCGGACCTGGTGCATGTTAAATATTACGGAATGGTCAAACATTTTCCAGGTGGTGTCACTCGAAGATTTGAAGAGGAGAATACCAGTTCTGATGTCATCCTCGTCGTTTGATATGGGTTCAAAATTATGCGTTCCGCTCCAAAATAGGCCTAGAGTTATTTCCAAACTGGAAGTTAATGTTTTTAAATGAATATACTAAAAATTTCAGCTAATGAAGCAAACTGAGCCATATAAGTATCTGAATTTTTTAACAATAATTATGTAATAAAATTTGGCTTATTCAAAACTAATGGGTCGACAAAAAAAATCATGCAAACATTTGAGTTAACCAGTTAGAGTGGCCCCCCAAAACTTATTTGAATACTCTTTAATAAAGATATTATCCTCCATCTCTCGCAAAAAATTGTTTACTTCAGGTAAAGCAAAGAATGTCTTGCATCAAATTGGTGTAAAATATAAGACATATTACTCTTTGGCGGGAGTTTAGCATTTTTATTGCATCATCGTGGGGTGTTTAGCAAGGGTTTTAGAAATTATTCTCTGGCAAGCGTATAATAATATCGGATAAATGAATTTGTGTTTTAGACGCATTTTTCCGAACCGATTAAAACCAAAGTTTGACACAGAACTACAATTGTAACGACAAAAATCATATACTAAATTTGGTGTATTTTAGTCATTGCATTTTGTGGTTAGTTATAGCGTTTATATGCTCCTAAAAGTACAAACCAACAAAGGGTCAGTCCCTTGATGTATTAGGCTTAAAATTTGATAGATGGATATTAAATTTGTGATCAAATTTTATTTTTCAATTTGTAGTTATAGTAATTACTTTTATTCGAACAGCCGAACAGATAGAATAGATAATATCCGGACTTTTATTCAACAGAATAGATTGTGCTCAACATTTCACAGAAATGTACAAATTTGGTTTAAACATCAAATTCCCAATTGCATCTTAGTTCAAAGCGTTCAAAACGTTTCCGCGTTTCCCTTATTACATACTGACAGACATGACAGATAAACATGATATCATTTTTTTTTTATTTTCCAAACTAAGAAAATCTAAAGCGTGGCGATTCGTTGAAAACAAGAGTCCCAATTTTTTGACAATTACAATATTTCGCATACGGGAAAGTAATAAAAGCTGTGTTTAAAAATAAGTGAAACAGGGAATAACAGACGGAGCGTTTTCTTTGGAACTTTGTTGCATATTCTTCAATAAATGAGATATCATTCCTTTTTTTTCCGTAAAAATGCTGACTTAAAATTCAAGAGTGCTCAACTTTTAATTTTCTGTGTTTCGCACATGAGTGTTTTTTAATACTGTTCGACAGTAGATTGTAAAACCCTCTACATTTTTGCGCACGTGTTAAGATCGGTTTAATTCGTCAAAATAGAGGTGAAATGAAAGGTGAAAAGTGGAGACGTTTACATTTAACAACGAAGACTCGCGGCTTTATGAGACGTAAACATTACAGATAATTATTAATACAGAAGCAAAAAGGTACAAATGCATAGTAAAATAGTTCATAATTTTTATTTTATGTAAGAAAACATAAACATTAAATTGTTAAGAATGAATAAAAAAAATTATGTCCTTAAAATTTAATAATTACTTTTTAAAAATATAATAATGATTTTTTAAAATATTAAATTGCTTCTTTTTTATATGTTGTTGAATTTTTTCGGCAATATTTTAAGATTAGCATACACGTGAGAAAAAAATGAACTAAAAAGTATCGAATGGGGAAATCCAAGATCAAAAGTGATTACTGGAAATGCTCTTATCATTCCGCGTTTCGCCCCTTAATGAGATGGAATGGTCGAAATGTGGTCGTCTTGGAATCCGTTGACGAACATGTACATATATATTATGGCTAAGAAAGCCAAGCATCTATTTCTGGTACGTAGTAATTTAGCATTTAGGTATTAGCCTTTTATTCCATGGAATTGGGATGGAAAACCAAACTTGATTGAGCTAAACATTAAGAAATGAATGAAATTTAAAATATCATTGCATACATATATTTATATTTCTTTCATCAATCTGTCACATAATATAACAGAAGTAAATAAATTTATTATCATTATTAACTGTGAACGGGAGTAACAATTTATATATTCTGGTGCAATTGTTCATCTGTTCACTCACTCAAGTATAGCTTTGAATTTTATGTAGATTGAAAAATCATTAAATGCTGCACAATAATTTCATTAAAATAAAATTGAAGAAAAAAACTCCTTGTAATGAATTAATTTTTTAACACAATTAACAAAAGTTTTTGTTTTCTTGTTGCAAAGGCAGTTGCAATCTTCAAAAAATTCGACTTCGAGATTTTTATGGATCTACTCGCTTAATCGACTGTTTTGAAGAAGAATGAATCTTAATTAACGATAAAAAATTAGAACTATCTGTAAATATGATAATTCAAAACTTAAAAGGTTGACAAATGAAATTTGGCATGGGGATCTTTAAACCGAAATAATATTTCCAGCACATTTTGACCCAAATTTTTCAAAAAATGAAATTCTATTTATATTAATGAAATAACTGAGCGTGCATATGAGAATGATCATCTACAAAAGCAATTAGTTAGGTAGATGAAATCCGAATTTGTGGTTTTATCAATAGAATTTTAGAACAATATAAAAGTTTGGAACAAGTATGTTAGAGGACATACTATCTATCAATTTAATATTGTATTAAAATGCAATCTATTATTGTATTAGTACATATGTGAATGCTAAAGCTCATAACAGTAACAAGCTCCGAGAGCCAATATCAGCGAAGCTTGGAGAATAAATACTATCGTTGGTGTGGACAGATAACATATTACAACTATTAAGAAATATCTTCTGCAGCATTACTGGTTTTCGAGTTGATTCTACTGCATATATGCAAATACACAAACTAATAGATAGCCAGCCCTTTGGCATGTTTAGTTCAAATTTGGCACATAAATACAATTTTAGTAGCAAAATTTCATGCCAAATTTTATTTATATAAGTTGTTGCTTTTTTAAGCTACAGCGCTTAGAAGTATGCAAACCAACATGCAATCAAACCGTTTACAGATTCAACTCAAAATTTTATGACAAGTTTAGTAACATTGAAAGCCAAATTTTTTATTTTCGCATTTTCAAATATGCGAATATACGGACCAACGGACTTGAGATTTTAGATCTGTCAAATTTTTTGACAGATTTTGATCAAATTTGATGCAGGTTTATACTTTAGATTGTAAAACTATATACCAGCTTTTATTGTTCTAATTCTTTCCATTTTCTAGTTATCAAGTTTTCTTGAAAAGGAAGAGACAGAAAAACTCCCCTTAAATTGTTACGGTCAAGATCGGATAGAAATATACAAATTTTGTGCAAAGAATGTATATCAAAATCCATTAAGTTAAGGAATTCTAAAGTCAGTGAAAAACTCACATTATTGAGAACCTGAAATAAAATAAAAATATTCGGATTAATAAAGCTACTCTGTATCAACTTTCATGGATTAAAGACAAACTTTTTTAGATACATTGGAGTTCAGCTTTAAAATCATGAAATTTATCGCTAAGCTCTTATCAGACTTTTAATTCTCCTGGAGTCTTAACGTAGCTTTCGAAATCACAGTCTGGAACCCCTCATTCAGCTTTTTAAAACTCTCCAGACTTGACTTAGTGAATTAAAAATAACTTCCTCTTAGAACTAACATATTTTCAGAAATTCTGACAAACATTGATATTTTCTATACGTTGTATCTTTTCTTTTCGACATTAAATACACTGATGCCTAAAAATTAAGCATAATTCTTAATTGTTGGAATAATGAAGGAGGTCTAAGTTGGTATGGCGGGAAACACAACATGCAAGTGTAAAAAGGCCATCAAAAACAACACAAAAGAACGATAATAATCCTTTTTATCACGAAAAGAAACAGTCTGAGGGAAATATCGTCACAATAGGAAATCACACTTCAATAAAAACCAACGAGATAAAAAGATGCTGCTGCAATTTAATAAAAATATGGCCATCTCAGACAACCAGGTACGTTGCGCAATTATTTCCCGTACTTGCTATGACGTGATGGATGAGTTGTGGACTCAGAGTTGCAAACATCACGAAAAGCTTTTACCAGTTCTGAAAAGCTGCCTGGCTGGAGTGAAAGAGCTACAAGTTGTCTCCTGAGCATACCCCACACATTCACGGGAATTCAGATGAATGAGCAGGCTACTGTATGTGTTGAATATTTTCCGTTTCAAGGAAGTAGTCGATCAGACTCTCACAGTGACAAGGCGCGTTATTGTCCCTAAATATGAAGTCAGGACCGATAGTACCACGAAACAGGCAGATATTTGGATAAAGAATTTCATCTCTCTATGTTCTAGTAGTTCTAGACCCCGTCTCAAGAATATGGAAGTATGTTCGACCGGTTAACCGGGGCCGCGGTGGCCTGGTGGTAAGGTCTCGGCTTCGGAACTGGAGGGTTTCAGGTTCGAGACTCGAATCCACCGAAGATCCGTCGTGTGAGGGGGTCTCTTGCACGTTAAATCTGTCAGGCCAAAGTCCTCCCGCTGGTGTGGCGTGGTGTGGAGAGGGGGGTGCCAGTTCAAGTGTCGTCCTCGTCACCTGACTGAGGTTCAAAATTACGAGGTCCGTCCCAAAATAGTCCTCGTGTTGCTTTAAACGGGACGTTAATATAACTAAACTAAACTCGACCGGTTAACCTTATACCTATCCATACCATGGCAGAGATTACCTTCTTATTATGCCTACTAATCTTTGAATAGAAATGAATTTCACGTTCTCACCTTACCGGTAGCCGATAAAAATCAGTGTTCAATCTAAAACTAGACTTATCACTAAACATCAAATTAGCTCATTATTATAAATTCCAGTTCTGAAGTTCCAAACTTCAGTTTAAACAGGCTCTTTTAAGCTCGACTCTTATTTAAGGAGTTAGTCTGAAAATTCGTTACTTTTCTGGTAAATGGTAGATCAGTTTTGGCAGATGGTTGTGACTTTTAGTCGACTTGGTCCTGGTCATCAGCTAACATTTCTTGAATTTTGTGATTTTTGTCACGATCTTGAGATCACAGATTAAGGCACATTTAAAATATGAGGCACTTCGGTTTGTGTTCGATTCGGACATTTCAACGTTTCTTGCTGTCACGAACATATCCAATCGCTATGTTAATGACATCAACCGTTGTATTTCATTGGCACCAATTAACAGGCTCATGAATTGCAATATCTTACGCAGACTTAATAGACAGACAGGCGCAAAAACAATATATTGCGAAGACTTTACGCGGATAAATCAATTAAATCGGTTTTTCTATTGGTTTCGTATGATGCAGGTATTTTGCGCCTGAAGCGGTTGAAAATTTTTTTGCATTAAGACAAATTTTATCTCCAACAGATGATTATCCACAATTTATTCAGAACAAATTCACTAATTCTCGCATTTACCAAATTATATTTAACTCTTGGATACAAGGTTAAATAAGAGGGCAACTGAAAAAAAATTATATAAGCAAACATGTTTGTTTGTATGACATTTTATGTTGATTTTTGTGCACGAATTGCAGTCATAATGTACGAAATTATTTTCAGATGAACCAAAAAAATAAAAATGATATTTTCAGTATATATCATTTTATTGAAAAAAAAGTTTGTTATGCTTCCTAATGGCATTTGTTAATAGCTAAATAATTTATATATCAAAGACTCATGGTAAAATAGAAGTGTGGTATTTTCTATTGAGTAAAACGACTCGTAACATTTATAGTGTCCCCAAGAAATCTAAACCAGCTTCTCTATAAAGGAGATACTTTTAAGCAAAGGATGTATCCCTTTAAGAGAAACCAGGAAAATATCTAGCAACCCAGCCCGACCATTACTAAACCATATATGGGTCAACCAACGCATATCTCCTCTGTATGGATGAAATTCCATGATCCGAGACTTACCCAAACAGGGTGTTAAGCCGAAGGGAGAGAGGTCGGGTACCCAGCACGCCGAACATCCCCACCGGGCAGATTTATCGAGCCATTTTGAGAACTTTACCTAGCACTATCTTGCCACGGGCAGTGACTAGCATAATAAGGTCTGAGGAAAATACATATCCTTTGAACATGGTAAACTCTCAGCCCACGTGATTAAGGGAGGGGATTGGACAGGTCAGAGTATTTTTACTAAGTCTCAATCTACACTAAATATATCGTGGATGACCCTTCAAAAGCAGAAGCAATAAAAAGACGAAAAAATGTAAATTAAAACTGGTCTTGGCAAGCTATGGAGGATGGTGGTAAGCTGGCCGCGAATAATCGCGACTAGTGCGCTTAATCATAACCATATTGTAGAATAGGGTTAGTTAGAATTAAATTTAGATTATATTACGGTATTGTTTATGATTTCGTAAGCAATGTACCATCTCTCTACGGGATTTTCAACAGATCAGAAGTTCAAAAGGTAAAATAAGAAATTAACAAACAACCACACAATACCATATCTTAAAAAATTAGATAATAATGTCAAGAAAAGTTTAAAATAACTTTTAAAGATAAATGAGGAAGGATAGATTCAAATATAAGTAAAAGTATAACTTTATTGATAAAAAAAGAGCTATTCGAAATATTAAAACCCATCATGACCTCCGCAGGGGCAAGAAATGCCAAATAATGAGCTTGCTTCTGATGTTTTTCCATTTTAGTAACTTCAAACCTCTTTTTACCTTTATGATAGACATTGGACAGACAGACCAGATGAGTGAGAGAACAGGAAAGTTTAACAAAAAAAAATCCCCATAAAAATTAAGATAAAAAGTTTAAACAATTGTCAATAAAAATGTTCAGAGTAGAAACATTAAATACTGCACAATTGATAGAAACGAATAAGTCAAAGCACAGCATTTTGACCAAATAAAACTTCATGAAATTCAAAACACATACTAAAAACAAGACAAATAGTACAATAATTTAAAACATATCAGATAATGTACAGATATACCGACCTGGTGTGATCATCAAATAGTTGAAAAGAACACTGTTAAAAGATACAAATAAAACTTTAAAACATTTTTAAAAATCACAAAATTATTAACTTAATTAGATGACCTATTCAAGTAGTGAGCCCCCGAGCGGCTTCCCTTTATTCGCACTCAATTAATCGCAACTGCAAAAACGATTTTAGCAGTGGATGAGGAGAAAATAGGAAGGGGAGCAACCGAGCCGGAAAACGAGTTAAATAGGAGTGTCAAAATTCAAATATAAATCAACGAGCTGTCAGCAGATAAAATAGATCAATATAAAAAATTATAAGCACCAGAAGAAAAAAGGATATACACAAAGTAAAAACATCTTTAGATTGAAAGTCTGTCTTATGTAAATTTGTTTAGGCATGAAATCTTCAACAGTTTAAAGTACACATTACTATATACAGGGTAAACTAAACTAACCTATATAACTAAATTTTCCTTATAAACAGCATTATACAACGCAAACGGGTGAACGGATTGCAACTAAATTTGATGTATAGACTATACACGAAATGCGGTCACGGAATTTCGAAAAAAAAAGAAGTTTTAAAATGCCCACCAGGGGTCGTCTTTTCCGAAAAAACGTTAATTTTAGCACAACAAACGACCAGACCGGAATACAAAAACAATATTAACATTTAGTGACTATTTTCTGATCACTTTGTCGTTGAATCATATTAAGTAATGGCAAGGAAAGAATTATAGCACGCTGTTTGAGAAAGACAGTTCAGTTTGCAGGAAAAAGAACAGATTAGGACGAAATTGCATAAAAGCAGCAGTTTTTAATCATGTCCAGGATGATGTAAGGAAAGGTGCTCCATGTGATCGCCTTCATTCACCTCCAAAATTTCAAAACGATAGACTCTGTGTTCAACAGCTGATCGTAATTGATCAGTTGTAAAGCTTCGCACATATAGCGTTATGGAGTTCTTTAAGTCAATCAACAAATCGCAACAAAATACTGTCATCATTACAGCCGAAAACATCGACAGAAAACTTGACAATAACTGCAAACGTTTCTTATCCTGATCTTAATTGCATAAAGCATCTTCTTCACAAGCATGCAAGTCTCGAAATTCACCCCCCCCCCAACCAGAATTGACAGCTTTTCCCGGTTTTAAATTTTATTACCCATATTTCTTGTTCTGGATTGTTAATATTGTTTCTGTATTCTGTTTGGGGCGTTTACCGTGTTAAATATATTGGTTTTCCGGAAAAAGCACTCTCTAGTGGACATTTTTGAATAATAATAATAATAATAATAAATCCTGAGCGTAACTCGTGTATAGCCTATATACCAATTCTGGTTGCAATCCGTTCATCCGTTTGCGTTGTATGATGTTGTTTATACATGAAGTTTTATTATAGCCACCCTATGTATATGTATGTACTTATAGAGTTATCGGTAAAGTCCTTTTAAATTCAAAATGGTGCCTTGTATAGCCAGAAAAGTAATGCGTACCATTAGTAAAGGGACTATGCTAAATTAATTGAGACAAGTTACAGCTTCCCTTATGACGAAATATGGAAGTTGCAAAAATTACGCTCTAAAAGTAAAGGAGATCGGCCCCAAAATCCAGCTAGTCAAATGTGCACTATACTATAATAAAACCACTTTAAACAGTTTCATGGAGTTATCTAAAAATTAGCCGAGGTATTTGCGGATAGTTTTTGGCTATACGAGCGCAAGATGTCACCAGTGTAAACCAAACGTGAGTCAAGTCGCCAAGCCAAGCGAATGGCAAAACAAATGTCGCCAATATGAACAAAACTCAAAAAGTCCCCAAGTGATTAACTTGAATTTGATGAATTTGAACGTTAAATTAGACGTAATTTTGCATATTTTTGGCGATTTTTCACTTTTTGCGACTAACGATTATTTGGCGACCTTATCGTTGCACCTGTATAACGGAAAAGTACCTACTTTCTATTAAAATGATTAAATTTTGTGATGTGAAATGGGTTTGTTTAAAACTGAAAAATATATTCGCCGATATTGTTCTTCCGAATCAAGCAACGGCGAAGTATAATTTAAGCAACAAAAAAAATAGACAACATATATATATATATATATATATATATATATATATATATATTAAATTAGAAATCTCAAGGTGTAGAAAGAAGTACCGGCGAATACATTTTTCAGTTTTAAACGACATCGTTTTCAAGTCTCGAAAGTTCATCACTTTAATCTCAAATATCTTTTACAATATTATAAATAACTCCATGAAACGTTTTCCAGTGTTTTTATTATGGTATAGGGTACATTTTTCTGCCAATATTTTTTTCACTGTTATAAAGTTATTTTTTGTAAACTCCATATTTCGCCATTAGGGGTGCTGTAACCTGTCTCAATTAATTTAACATAATCACTGTATTATAGATGCACGTTACTCTCCAGTGTATGCGAACTTAGAAACACCTTATCCATCGCCCTGTATATATAATAAAAAGAAAGATGATAGAAAGGAACACTGATCACACCTTTAGCCCAGGGATTTATTCTGGGTCAGTGAATCGCAAATGCTTCTATGGATTTTAGACGCTTGGATTACTTTTCTGTTAGCCTGTATATTCCATACTACGTTTTGGAACTGAGCCTGCTCGTGTACTTCAGCCGGCTTTAAAAGATGGAAAAATGAGTACGGAGAGAAAAAAAAAAAAAAAGGTCGATACTGCCGGCTTTATGCGGGAGCACAGAGCGGAATTAATAATTTTAAAATCAAGCAGATAAGATGGGAATGGATCATACCAGCAAAGAAAATAAATTAAAATATGAGTTGGGCTGATAATCTGCTTCGTTGTATTAGGTACTGATTGATTCTGATATTCGATTATGCTTGAAACTTTTGTACATGATATAGCCGTGGAATGAAACCGGGTACTTGTTGGGTATCTGTTTTAACAATTGCGTCGAGATTAGCGTTGAGTTGATACCGTTTTGCTGTATCGAGAGCAGATTGATACTGATAATCAATTATACCTGATACTTTTATCTGATTATGTTATATTTGATAGTTCCTTCAATAGTTACCGACATAAAGAAAAGCTATAATGAAACTATCCGCTAATAAATATTAACTTTAAATGCTGTTAGATATAACCAATTTGTGCGATATTATAATTTTTGTTGTTATTTTTAATTTTGGTTTTTGGTTTTTTTCTAAAGCAATCTTAAAAAGTTCATAAAGCTTAAAAAACTGATAGCAAGAGTTTAATCATCTTTCTTACTTTTATTTATTTATTTCCTTTTTAAAAATGAAAATTAATCGATATATTTAGTTTTAAAAATATAAATATTTCCTTTTGTAAGCACATTATTAAAATCGTTATACTATGAAAACTTTATTAATGCTTAATGCTAAATTCCTGTTTAATGTAATATATTCAACGGAAATCTCGTCAATCTTGTACCTATAAAAAATTCTAAGAAAAGATAAATAAGTAATATATATATTAGTGTTTATTACAGTACATTGAACGGGTCCTGTTGGTGTAAGATTTTCTATTAAAGAAAGAAAAATAATGGAGTCAGCAGTCATACCACATCTAACTGTAACATGCATTCATTTCAATGCAAGGTTTTCCAAAAAGGACATGCTGGTTTGATTAGTCCCATATCCTACAATTTTGCGTTGACTTGTCCTGATAAGGGAAGAGTTCATCAGTCAGATTTTCCCAATGATCGACAGTGGAAAGGAAATTATTTGCTGAAGAATTCAGGAGTTCATCAGTCAGATTTTCGCAATGATTGACAGTGGAAAGGAAATTATTTGCTGAAGAATTCAGGAATTCTTCTGTGGCTTGAGTACTTTCGCATGGAGTAAAGGACAAATATGGCTAGGTATGAAAAGAACATAAGTAAAATAAATAAATAAAACGTCACGTATACTCATCATATCACCGAATTAGGAGAGCGAACTAAATTGAATAGACATAATACCTTAAATCAAACTGGTATAGTATCAACCGATTGGAAAAGAATGAGGAGGTTATCCATTGAGTACAAAAACTGATAACGATTAACTGTACCAGTTTTGTATACTTAATCATTTCAGTACATCAGTTTGAAACAGTATCAACCAATCTTATATCTTAATTTAATCTTATAATAATTAATCTTATTAAACTCTTATAATTAAGTAAAAAATTATCAGTTTGTCCAAAAATTCTCACCCCCCGATCCCGGATTTGGAATTTAACCAAAAGTTTTAATAGTTAGCATTAATAGTTTGTCACTTTCTTTTTCCAAAAGAATAAGCCCCATTCCCACCCCCTTGAATTGTGGTCTCTTTTGCACGTTGGTCGGCTAAGCTATTACATATTATTCTTACGTAGGTTTTTACTTATGATAGAATGACTTATACTTATGATAGAAGTTTTTTTTTCAAGACCATTGGTTTTGGTATCGTTTACAAGGCTGTACCTACTGTTGATGTTCTCAAGAATGGTAATGGAAAAGAGACTGGAATTATAAATATTAGCTTTTAGTCTTCTCTGATAGTTCAA
>JAPMOQ010023642.1:7147749-7215374 GCA_026543055.1 Argiope trifasciata
CAATGACGAGTATAGCTCGTCATTGTGCTATATGACGTGAAAAATCAATGACGAGCTATACTCCTCATTTTACGGGAAGGGGTTAATATAACTGAACTGAGCTTTTTATAATTGGCTTATATAATTGGCTCTTAATATAATAGAGCTACCTCTTTTAAACCCTGAGTTTATTCTGAATGAATAAAGTGAAACTTAGTTGACTTTTGAGTAACTACTTTATTTTACTACTAAGACTTCAATACAACTTCGATTAATCCAGAACTTTATTTTCAGTTGAATTAAAACAGCAATAACTGAAATAAAAATAGTAACAAAAAATTCTTTGTGATATTCAACAATTTTAATAAATAAAATAATTTTGCTCAATAAATAAAAATAATTTTTCAAATATTGATTTCAACAAGTAACTGGGCCGAGGTGGTCTGGTGGTAAGGTTTCGGTTCTACAGAGTTTCAGGTTCGAGATTCAAATCCGCCTAAGAATCTTCGCTGGTGCACATTAAATCCGTCGTGGACAAACATCCTCTCACAGGTGTGGTATGGGAGTTTAAAGTAGGAGTGCCAGCTCATTTGTCTTCACCATCTGACAACAGTTCAAAATTACGACGGATCAAAATTACGATTTCAAAATTATCCCAAAACAGCCCTAGAGTTGCTTAGAAGCGCGACGTTAATATAACTAAAATAAAACTAAAAACTAAACTTCATTAAATTCTTATAGTAATGAATAATAAACCAGAGAGAGGGAAACTTTATCATGTACTGTCAAATAAATGGATTTGTATATTATTAATCGCATGCCATTAACAAACAACAGTTACAAAAGAAGCTTATAGTATGCAATCGTTGGTAATTTTTGGCGGTTTACCCCTATTATGCGATTAATATGCAAGCACCAGAACACCAAATATATGTTTTAGACAGATATGTTTCCCACTGATTGAAATCATATTTTGATATAAAACTACAATTGTAATCACAAAATCCCATATAAAATTTGGTATATTTAATTTATCGCGTTTCAATGTCAGTGAAATTACAGGCCAACAGCAAATGCTGAACCTCTTTGATTGTTGATACATACCTACAATCCCCCCCATTGAGCATCTCGTAATTGAGGGTGGGAGCTTCCGGCATGGTGGTTGGCTATTAGCATCCTAGTGGGTACATGGATAGGTGGGGTCTGGCTCCTCCCATTGATGACAGGGCGTACTTCCTCAGGAAAAGGTTTTACCGTGGCCGGTGATGACCCTTAGGTGTTAACCGCATTTCCCGCCAGTGAAGCTGTTGCCGCGGTTCGGTGATTAAGTTTTTATCCGTGTGCCTTTGAACGGATAGGAGAGTCAGTGACATGACTTACATACCAACACATTAGATATTAAATGTGTGTTCTTATTCCTCTATGATTATCTACTTTTTCTAGTAATCATGTTAACTTGTACTCTGACAGTCGGATAGACAGATTTCATTGAAACAGATTTCGTCCAAATTATTATTAATCTAGAAATTTAAAATAGAGACAATATATACTTTTTTTTAAGCTTAAAGTGTTTTTTAGCTATCGTGTTCACAAACGGACAGACATAAATTTTTTTTCAACTCCTTTGAAATGTAAAGAGTCGTCAAAATGTCGAGTTCGAGCTTTTTTACCATTACAATGCTTCGTATACCTCATATAGAAAATAATAATTTGAATTTTCTGATTTAATTTGAAAAAGAAATGATTTTAATGAAATAAAAAGTGCTGATCACTTAAAATTTCTCAAAACTTGTAAAGCAAATCTTCGAAATAATCCTACAGCACATATCGAAACCTTTTAAAGGATAAAACATTTTTATCACTTCTCTTTAATTGAATCCACCAGCTGGGAGCGCGTGTGAATAAAATGTCTTAAGAATTTATTCCTTTTCAGACAGTGAAGATGCCAGAACAGTCCGTATTATCTCGCCAAAAGAATTAAAGATAGTTTACTAGACTGAACAGTATTATATTGATTGCTTTCATTTCTTGCAGCAGCTTATTTGGAATTATGTACTGGTAGCGTCTGCAGCCTTATATGATCTTTGCGAGCTTAACACATTTAGATTCGCTGAATTTATCAGCTGCAAATGATGGTCTCGAAGGACTTTTCAAAGAATTGCGAGGAGGCGTTATAATCACGGATAATTACTTCACTGTTTTCTTTCACAACACATGCTTTATCCCCAAATGGAAGCGCGATAATGCTGTCCTAAAGGGTTTAGAATTAAGAATTTTTTTTCCTATTTTTCTAACCCTTCGCCCTGTATTGTAATCCTTAGCACCCGACTGGCGTCATTACGGCGACATGTGTGGCATGTGTTCTTTAGGATTAAAACACATAAAATTCCATTTTTAATTCGCAATCATGACGCACTTACTTTTATTAGTAAAAAGAATTAGCAATTGTAATCGGAATAATATCTGTCTCCTTGCTTAAATTAAAAACTGGATTATATATGATTAAAGAGTACATGCGACCTAATGTCGCAGTAGCAGTGCCAGTCGAGAGTTAAGTTAACATTATACTTTCAAGTAATTCAAGAAACGAAAAATAAGTTCTATCGACGCAATTCCAATTAAAAAGAAAGTTCGAATTACATATTTTTTTTTAAAGTAAAATAAAAGCTAGGGGAGAAAACTCTTGATTTTCTCGTTTGTTAATTCATTATGGCCGGTTTTATGCAGGTAGTATATTTAAAAAATGCATTTTGGACAGGCCTTTTTTGAAATTATTGGGTCCAAAATTTTATTCAAGTCTTCAATGTTGGCATTTCTTGTATGTTAATTCATTATGGTAGGTTTTATGCTCCTTCAATTTTGATATCAAGGTAATCAATTTTGAACTTTTTCATATGTCACAGTTTTGATGTCACGATCTTCAATTTTGCACATTCTTGTATGTTAATTCAGTATGGCAGTTTTTATGCTTCGCAGTATATTAAAAAAAAGGGGAATATATTTTAGACTGGCCTTCTTCCGATTATAGCGTCCACAATTTTATACAGGACTATTTTGGACTATCACCTCTTTCTCGGTCTTCAACAGTTTTGGAATTTCTCGAATGCTTTGTCATTATGGCAAATTTTATGTTTCGCTGTAAATTTAAAAACCAAAAAAACTGGGAATGTATTTTGCCCAAACCTTTTTTTTTTTCGGTTATTGTGTCCAAAATTTCATGCAGGACTTAAATTTTGGTGTCAAGATAGATTCAATTTTAAACTATGTTAATTCCTTCTGGCAGTTTTATGCTTCTCAGTATATTTAATTTAGTTGTAAATTAATAGTTGCATTTTTGAGTCATCAATTACAAGTGTGCAAAGATACAGACTGACAAACCGTCGATCATATGACTGATTAGATCCATAATTTGATATGAATCCACAATTATAATGATAAATTTATCGATTCAAATCAGATCAGGCATTTTTGTCATAACATGGTGTTTCCAGATTTTAAAAAAATTTAATAAGCTGAATTGAAAGCAGTTTATTAAAACACACTTTTATTAGGGTACTTTCTAAATTATATATATTTTTTACTTATTTTACACATTTACATTTTGATGTCACCAGAGTCCTAGCCTAAGGGCAGCGCGTCTTCCTCGGGGTCTGGGTTTCCTGGGTTCAAGTTCTGCTTCGAGCATGCTTGTTCTTTAATCTGTGTTATATCTATGAGGTGTATGGAAGATTCCCCCATGTAAAAAGAGGTTATGCTTGCGAGTGTATGAATGTCATCTTCATGTGAGCTAAAGTCAGACTTTCGTCTTCGAGTGTTCATGGCTCTTTATCCTCATAAGCTACTGCACTCCTCTTTCCCAAATCTCTTGGACTTGTCTTGAATTGATGTTCAATCCCAGGAGGATAAGCAACAACACATTTTAATGTCATTTTTTTAAATTCATGACCAAATAAACCTCAAGCATAATACCAAAATTTGTTTAATTATTCTGTTAATGGAAACTGACGTTCTGAATATATTAACTCCTTCCTTCTCGCTCCCTTGAAAATGATGGGCTGAAATTTCTACCTCTATTTCTCGCGCCCGTGATATTTCCGGGCTGGCGTATTCAAAAGTATCCAAAAATATTAAAACAATCTATTTCTTAAGCTCAGAATCATGTTTATTACTCAATATATACACCAGATGGCTGCCCTAGACTATTTGCAACGTTTTTAGAGATAGCTAATTTATTTTAAACTGTACACTCAGTTTTATATAATTTTCTTGAATAAAAAAATAGACACTTTTATGACCATTTTCTTCAAAATTATGCGACCGTTAAGGGGTTAAAGAAAAGTATTGTCATTGAAAGCACAAAAGTGCACATAATATCAAAAATTCAACAGAACAAAAAATAAGTGGAAAATAGATTACCATCTTATAAAAAATAAAGTTTTAATAAAAACATTTTTCTTTTTTCTCTTTTGTGTACAACTGTTTTATCTTCTTTTCATAGTTGAAATATAGGAGTCAGTTTATGTGACAATATAGTCACGTGACAAAAATAAATGCTCCTATCACTGATATTTATTGCACATAATCCTTCAATGTCAGGTGACGTATTACATGCAGCTCGGTTAATTGGAATGTTTTTATTTCAATTTTTTCCCTCTGCTTCCTCGAATTTCTGGTCTTTATAATATTAAAATATTGCCTAAAATGTCAAATGTTTTCGTTAATTCCAAATTAAAACTAACAAGTAATATTAACAAAGTTTCAAACTCAATCCCTACTTAGGTCAGTAAGAAATTATTTTATTTTAGTTACTTTTTATTGAATAATTACAAATAATATAAATATATATATACTTATGACAATATTACAACATTAAGTGGAAAAAGAAAAAAAAATTCCAGCGATCTACATACTTAGCCACTGACGGTATTTATTCCTCAATTTATATCCTACTAAATATCTCAGTAAGATATGAACTCGCATTCTCCACCTTCACGTAAAAAAAAAAGTACTGAAATCTTTGCATTTTACAGATTGAGCTACTGCCAGTTGATTGTCATTACAGTTTCGATTGTCATTACAAACTGCTAAAGCTCTTTTTAAAGTATTAAAAATTTATTAAATTTAGTTAATGAATTAATATTTTAAAAACACTGTATTAGCATCAAGTGTCATCCACTACAAGTTTTAAAAAATGTGTTTGAACTTGAGTGGATGAATAAAAAGTATTTTATTAATGATTGAAAATTCAAAAAAGATATAGAAATGAATAAATATTAAAATAGTAGAAATTGAAAAATTGTTAAAAAAAATATCCTTGACTTAATTAAATATGCAACTACTTTATTTCATCAATAACCGTATGCAAGTAAATTTTATGCCATCTAATTCACTCAAGGACTCCACTGTTTTGCCATATACAGCCTATTTCAAAGTTTTATTACATAAATACTGTATTCAAGGTGCTGTACATAATAGTAATCATTATTGCTCATTAAATAATAAATTATTTATAGTAATTTTATCATTTAAAAAAGTTTTACAACATAAATGTTATACTCAAAGTGCTGTATATCGTTTGTGAATAAAAATATTTATTTATTAAATAATAAAATTGGAAATAATGATTATTTTATAACTAAACATTTCTTACCCCACATTTATTAATTATGCATTACTTATTAAAATTAATAATTATTTACTGCTTTTCAATGCACTGCTTACTTCAAAGTTTTACAACATAAACGCTGTACTCAAAGAGCTGTACATTGTTTGCGTATGAAAATTATTTATTAAATAATAAAAATACTTACATTAATTATTTTTTCATTTCAAATTACTTACTCTGCATTTAAAATTACTTACTCTGCATTTATTAATTATGAATTGCTTATTAAAATGAATTGTTATTAAATATAAATATTTCCGCACTGTGTAGTATAAGTTTTAGCACTTTCTGTCACTTTTATCGACTCTATTGTTTGTTTTCGAATTTTTAAATTTGTTGGATTTTTACTGCAAATGTATATTCAGAGTAGCCAGTAACATTTTATTGTATGTCATGGTCTTCAAAGTTTTATAACATGAACGCTGTACTCAAAGAGCGGTACATTGCTTGTGTATGAAAATTATTTATTAAATAATAAAAATACTTTCATTAATTATTTTTTCATTTAAAATTACACACTCTGCATTTATTAATTATGAATTATTAAAATTAATTGTTATTAAATATAAATATTTTTGCGCTGCTTAGTATAAGTTTTAGCACTTTCTGTCACTTTTTTCGACTCAATTGTTTGAATTCGAATTTTTAAATTAGCTGGATTTTTACGGCAAGTGTATATTCAGAGTAGCCAAGTAACATTTTATTGTAGGTCGTGATAGAAAATTAGTTTAATTTTTAACCTGGACTTAAAAATGCGTTTCCAAATTCCTATCTATTTTCTTGGGACACTACACTCCAGCCACATGCCTTCAGAGACTCATGATGCAGTCGTGGTGAAAGGGTTAAAGAACTAATAAATCGAATACCTCAAACTGGAAACATTATCTGCGCTTAGAGCGTCATCTAGATATTTATCGTCAGAGCTCAATAAACTGATTTCGCAGCACCTTTCATAAGTAAACATAAGTTGTTTAAAAGTTGAAAGAAGATGAATATCAACGCAGAAAAGTAAACATTATACAAAAACATTCAAAGCAGACGTTATAACGATAACATTTTAACAACTGGCCATAAAATGTTTTCAGTGCTTTCAGTTACATGGTTTCGAATTTTCAGTAAAAATCGATGATAATAGAAGACTTATTGCAATGAATTCCAAGCTGAGTTGGAAGACCGTAAAATTTTGGTGTATACGAGTATCTGAATTAAAAAAAAACTTTGTCTCAAAACGAGTGAAGAAGAACTAAACTAAGATTAAATTTTTAAACTAAACTAAGCAGTAAAAATTTCCTTTAATAAATAATTGCTTCAATAAACAATCTATCTTTACTAGTAATAAAAGAGAACGTGTATGTTGGATTCTATATACCAAATAAGTACAGCTACCAAATTTGGAATCTATATACTTTAGAAGGTAAGAATGGACAGCAAGGTGCATTTTTCTTTTTAAAATTTGGAAATTTGAGGAATTAAAAATCTGTCTATAATTAGTGGTTTTTCTGTGATAATATTATCACACTAAATTAATTTTTACATCCTTTTAATATCAGAAAAAAATCCTTTGAAAACGAATTTAATTGTTTTGCAAGATTTAATAAATTATTGCAATGAAATTCAAACCGTTCTTCAAATTTTTATTTAAATAAATTCTTCCGTTATTGATATTTAAGGAAGAAAATTTTATCTCATTTGAGTGCAGTTAAAATAGTTGTTGCAAAGTTGCAATTCCACAAAAGAGAAATGCAATTTGAAGCTGGATAATCCAGATACGTAAATTTCTATAATGTCTTGAAATATTTGATTTGAATAACGTCTTGCACTATAAAGTCTTGATTCCAACAAGAAGGCTCATGTAGGCAATAAACAGAACAGAGTAAGGCTGTTTAAACAATACCACTTTGTGGCTAAAAGTGTACTGTTTCTTTTATGACCGTAATTTGATACTTAAAAATACTTCGAAATGAGAATCATGATCATTAAGTTATTGATAAAGCATTTAAATGAAAATAAACGCAACTAAAATCCCCTGCGAACGAGTTGATAGCTTTAAATGATTAGTAAATAGTAAATAAACAATAAGAATTTTAATAAACAAGAAAGAGATTCTCATAAAAAATCTATATACAGTGCTTTGAATGCTACAATTTTACAAAGAAAGTTCGAAACAAAGGATATTATTTTTTTTAAACCTAACATTATAAAACTTTAAAAAAAACTTTTTAAAGTGTTTTATAAAAACGCTAGAACTTTGTTGTTTTATTCATTTGAGTGTATTGAGCATCAATAAAGTCTTCAAGTAAACTGAGGGACTTAAAAAAAGTATTCTCCAGATATCTCTGAGGACATAAGATAAAGATGTATGTAACTAACCAAAACAATTCGGAAACAAAAATATTTTTTAAAAAATTTGTAATTTTAACACCAAATTATACAAAGTACATTCGGATTATCAAAGAAAATATTGTTGATTGGAAACTAAAGAGACAAGAGTGAAATTTTTGGATTACCGACAGATTCGAAAATTGTCTCATCACAATAATTCAGAGAGAAAAATATTTTTATTCCTAATTTTTACTTTTGACTTTGAATTAATCAAAAATTATTCGAATTTACAGGCTTTCACATTAATTTAATAGAAAATTCAAGGAACTCGAAAAAATTTCGAATCACCAACTAATTTTGATTAAAAACTTTTCTAGAACTTTTACACATATAAGTCATATGAAAGTATAAAAAAAGTTAACCTTTATTCTATTCCTACTTTTAGCTCACTTTCTCCTTATTTATATTTTTTTATATATCTTGTTCAAATTTTCAATCACTAATAAAATAATTTTTACTCGTCCACTTATTTCCAAATACATTTTTTAAAACTTGTAGTGGATGACACTTGCTGTTAATACAGTTTTTTTTTTTTCAAATATTAATCCACTAATCAAATTAAATTAATTTTTAATACTTTAAATAGTTTGTAATGTAACTTGAAGTCAGCAGGCAGTAGCCCAAGTGGTAAAATGCAAGGATTTCAGTGAAGAATGTGAGTTTAATTCTTGCGAAAGTTAATAATTTTTAATACTTAATTTTGTTGTCAATTGTTTAGTAAAAAGTAACTAAAATGAAAATTTTTATTTGTTGTGCTAAATAGGAACAGAATTTTAAAAAACATATTTTACTTGTTTCCTTGAATGAAAAGTTAATACAAATAAGAGGATTGTCGATGATATGGCGACCCACGAATTAATTATTCTGTGTTGAATCCATGGTCATTCTTTTATTTGCTATTTGGCAGCTGTGCATCTAGTCATTACTAAACATTTGAATCCTGTATAGGGTATGTTACAAATAATTATTATGCATTTTAAGCAAAGCTTTTAAATTACAATGCTTCATGTTTTAATCAGATTGGAAATGAAAATGAGGAATGTTAGTTAATAATTTTATGTTGCTAGCAAAATTTCAGAATGTTAAGTTTTTCAAAAAAATTTCTTATATGAATCGAGATTTTTTTTAATTTTAGTAGTTTTTAATTCAAGATTCCTCATATTTTATTTCATAAACAAAATGACCATAATTAAAACTCCCTTGTGTGAAAATGGATACCATCATTCCTCAGAAAAGTAGGAAACTTGTGCTAAAGGGATTGGAATAACTTTCCGATTTTTTTTCTGAAATTAATTCCGAATGCTGGTATCAGAAAAAGTTGCATATTTTTTATTCATTTTACCCATTATTTACAGTCTGTGCAATTTTGATTACAGTAAATCATATTCAGCATAATGCCCTCATTGTCAGTTACCATCTAGAACCGTAAAATGGCATGTTTCTCAATTTAGACAATGAATGCTCAGAAATACTGAGCCTGATTCATGAAATTCTATCTTTTAATATCAGGCAAAAAATGTAAAAAGGCATAAAAATGCAAAAAAAATTAATGGATTAAAGTCTAGTGATCGGAGAAGACATACACGATTAGAATGCCACCTTATGGCTCGTTCTTTCATATATCTTTTCTCACGTGCAAAAACACGACAAAGGAAAAGATCGCTCATCTATATTTCGACTGTCAGTCCTCGCGTATGGAAACAGAAATTACCATTTTAAAAATAATAAATTGTACCGAAACATTCCGAGCCTAAAATGTCCGCAAGATATAGTCCAAATATTTAAAATATTTAAAATTTTGTTTAAAATGTTCTGTTATTGATACCGTGAATAGACATCTCTTTTAATAAATATCCACACCACAAAGCTTGGTTAATATACCATAATTACATTAAGAAATACTTAATATTTTTTCTTAAGAGATTGTTTCCATATTTAGGGATATAAGATTTAGATATTCTCTTAACTTAGGTAATAAAATTTTCATTTTAGTGAAACTTCAAAAGTATTTTTAAAGTTCCGAATGAAAACCGAACTACAAGCAGTTCCTACTTGATAAAAGACAAAATGTTGTTGCGAAATGGAAGAAAGAAGTTTTGTTAGAAATTTATGGAAGAAGTTTTGGAAGAAATTTAACTTTTGAAAAAATATCGAAGAGCATTAACCGCTTTCTTTAAATTGAACTCGAGCATGAATTGTCATTACGCTTAAAACAATAAAACGAGATTTTTGTGTAAGCAAAAGAAATTAAATTAAATAAATATTTTTGTTAATTAAGAAATTTTATTTTGTTAATTAATTATTTTGTTATTAAGAAATATTAATTTTATTCTTAAAATTAATACCTTGTTAATTGAGAGAAGAAACTGCTGCTCTTGCGCTTTATATCTGCATTTCTTTAAGCCGATGTAGAAATATCTTATTGTACTTAATATCATTGCTTGCTACTCCAAAATAAATTATAATTTCAAATGTCTGTTCATATCTGACATTACTATTCTTCTTCTCTCTATGGCTTCTTTTTTGTCGGTATCTTGTCCTAGGAGTGGCGCGTCTTCCTTGTGATTTGGGCGTCCCGGGTTTGAGTCCTGGTTCAGTTCCGTTCTTGTCTGTGTTCTGTCTTTGAGGTGTGTGACCCCCCCCCATGTGAAAAGAGGTTGTGTAAGCGAGTGTGTGAGTGCCATCGTCATGTGAGCTCAAATCAGACTTCTGTCCTCGAGTACGTCAGGTTTATTACCTTCAGAAGCAACTGCACCCCTCTTTTCCCGATCTCTTGGAGTTGGTTTGAATTGGTGTTCAATTCAAAGAGAATAAACAACACCTACAATTAATAGAGAGACGAAATTGTTTCTTTTTTGCTTTATATCTGCATTTCTTTAATACACTATTGAAATATCTTACTGTCCCTAATATCATTTTTTGCTACTCCTAAATGCATTATTTCAGGTTCGAGACTCGATTCCACCGAAGAACCGTCGTGTGAGGGGGTCTCTCACGCGTTAAATCTTTCAGGCCAAACGTCTTCCCGCTTGTGTGGCGTGGTGTAGAGAGGGGGGTGCCCCTTCAGGTCTCGTCCTCGTCATCTGACCGTGGTTCAAAATTACGAGGTCCGTCCCAAAATAGCCCTCGTGTTGCTTTAAAACGGGACGTTAATATAACTAAACTAAACCTAAATGCATTATAATTTCAAATGTCTTGTAATGTCCTGATATCGATAGATCAAAGAATATTCAGATTTTTTAGACACTTCTTTATTTTACAGCCTTATATATATATATATAAAAAAGAACAACTCGTTCTTATCTTGATTAAATAGTTGCTATTTACACCATGAACTAAAAAATCGTCTTTCTACAACAGTTGAAGTTGAAGGTTTTTAGTTGAAGATCAGTTCTCTATCAAATCATAAACCCCACACCACTGGGAATTCACGGGTTGGTTGGTCAGCGATCATTTCAGGTGGCGCTCTAAATCTCCCGGACTTGTGGGCGTACTCCAGCAGTCTCTCAGGAACTCTCTTTTCTTTCCAAAACACTCTGCGTATTTTATCTCAGTGACAGTCTCCGCCTCCTCTTCCTCAGGGGCTACTGGTCCTCTCTTCTGGCCAATCCTGTCCAGCAAAAGGGCCCTTGCAGGGGCGCCAGTCCATCGTCGGAAGGTAACTAAGGCACGCCGAAAAATCTGGAACATGGGGTCCGCTTACAATAGGGAAATTTGGCATCCAGATGTTTGGATGTTCCATTGTCTCTGTAAGCACTATCAATGCCCTCTGGACGAGGAATTTCCTCGTGTGTTCTTTCAGCTATAGATGTCTCAGGTCCCGAAAGGAGACCATCTGCAACATCTGGTTATCTGAAGGTGTCTTGTAAACACAAAGGCAACACAGCTGGCGGAAATATTTTATCCTTAATGGGGACGAAGAATGTTACAGTCTATTCACATCTGATATTATTATTCCTAATATCATTACTTGCTACTCCTAAATGAATTATAATTTCACATGTCTATTCATATCTGATATTACTATCCATATATAGGTATAAATACAACATCACTTTTTTACGATCATGGGAAAAAACGAATCATTTTATTCATTGATAAATGTAAATCCATTTTCTTCCAGGGATTTCCGCCGACTGAGAATGCTATACAGATGCTTTATGATTACGAGAGATTTCATTATTATAAAAATGCGTATTCAGAATATATGCGTTCTGTAAAAGTTGAAAGCAAATCACGAAACATCACAGTTTAAAAGTCATTCATTTTTTCCACATATTTTTAATTTCCGTTGTTGAGGCCTTTTAAAAATCAATTAAATTATTGATTAATCACATATTTACCTGTTTCAAATATGAATAGAAAAGATATAATTTTAGGAATAAGTGTTATATATAATTATAACAATAGATTATACATTGATACGAGTCATAATACATAAATGTATAAAAGTCATCGTCAAGTGTTTGTATGTGTGTTAAAGTCTGTATTTTAATATAAAGATTATTTAGGATCTTTTATTTAGAATTATTTTTTTATCCAGATAAAAAATTATTTTATCTAGATATTATATTTGGAATCTTTTTAATTAAACGTAATAAAATGAAATCAATTAAATTGGCACAGAAAAAAAGAAGTTGTATCAACCAACTATATTTAAAAGAATGATGAAAAAAATATGATTTAAAAATTATTAGAATACATTCAATGTATTTTACGAAAAATAATGTTATTCATATCACTGACTCTCTGACCCTCCTGAAGGAACACTGATAAAGAAAACTGAATAACCGGACCACCGTTACGGCGGAACAGCCATAGTTTCGGGCGGGAACTGTGGTTGAGTCCTAAGGGCCATCACCAGCCACGGTACAACTTTTCACGAAGGAAGTATGTTCCGTCATCGATGAGAAGAGCCAGATTCCCCACCTATTTATGTACACTCCAAGGTGAAGAGATCCAACCACCATACCGGAAACCTCTCATCCTCTTTTCGAGATGCCCCCGGGGGGAATAATGCAATTATTCTTAGTTTTGAGAATAGAAGCCAGCTTAAATTTTTACATTTTTTTTCTAAAAATTCTTTTCAAAAAGAATTATTTGACGAATCACAGTTATGCATTTAATTGAGATAATATAAAAGAATAATCGAGATATTTAAAAAAATCACTTATGTTTTCTTATCTTTTCTATAGCTTACAGGCCATAAAAAACAACAATAACTTAGAAACAAACCTCATTCAAAATTTTGTAATAAAATATTATCGCTTTTCTGAAAAATCGTTCCTAGAACATTCTTATTTTCCAAGAAATTAATTCATCTCAACATTCAGATAGATTAAAATTTATTATTTTAAAATTCAATTCGAACCGATTTTACTTTTCACTTAGTTAAAGAAAAAATTGTGCAATTTTATTAGAGGAAAAGTAGTGGTAATCTAAAATGTTAATGAATTCTTGGTGAATCATTTATATTATTTGAGGTTGCTCGATTGCCTGAATATATGAAATAAATATAAGACATATTATATTTAGAATTCAAAAAATTAATACTTAATGAATAATCCAATAATATTTTGTTTCTTGTAGTTCATTCCGTTTACGATTATATGCAATGCAATAACAGTTACGATTCCGATGGATTACTTTTATGAAATTTGAGATGTTTCTCAAAAATCTTGAACTCATAAAACAAACATTAATAAATATCAAATAAGCATAAATGGCTCTGTTCTTGTAACAAATATGGAATTCGTTATGCATTAATTATGAAAAGAAGTAATTTCATCTGTGACTTTGTAAATTTAAGTGGTTACAACCCTACAAATTATTTATTAAGAAATAAAACTCCATTTTTCATCCGCTTCGTAGATTTTTCCATGAACAGATGACTTAAAATTTTGGTTTATCACAAGAACAAACTCTCCATCAGACTTAAATGTAACGACAAAATATCGAATGTTATGGTAATAGTAAGATATTTTTTTTTCTATTATTAGTCCACACCCATTTGATTTAACTTGATGACCTTTTTGCAAACTGAACGAAGTTGTTTATACATTTTTATATTACAACAACGTGGAAAATATTTAACCCTTTACTTTCTTATTTTGTACACTTGAAAAATGTATGTATTCGAAGTAATTTTAATGCTGATTTATAATCGTTAGGAATGGTTCATTTTTTTCAATCAAAATCAACAATCAATCAATTCAACAATCAAAATTTGATAATTTGATGGCGCTAGGACAAAACCTTTAAATTCAAGCAATGCATGCTCAGTAATATATGAAAGCCGAATAAAAAAAAAAAAATAAATAAATAAACCATCGAAATTTTGAAACATTTGCATGTTTCTCTAAATGCATCGTTTTAGAGCCAATACAGAAAACTTAATATAACAGAAAAACTACTCTTAGGAGTTGAAATTTTATTTGCCCATGTAAAATGGCATATCCATTGATTTATACCCCTATTTAGGTATATTGCTACTTAAAAATTTTTAAATTTTTATATTCAAAAATATATTTTATGTTAAAAACACCAGCGTAATGGCATAGGGTAGCACGTCTTGCCCGAAATCTGGGAGTTTCGCATTCGAGTCCCTGCTCGGGCATGGTTTTTGTTCTTTGGTGTTCTGTCTGTGTTGTATGTTATTGTGCACCCCAGTAAAAATGGGTTGTGCAAGCGAATGTGATGCATGAAGTAGCTAAGTCGAACTCTTGAGCCTAGTTAGCAATTTTGAAAAAATCAGAGACGCTGAGTTAGGCTTAGATTGCTGACAGATAACTGTCAGCGGGCTTGTAAAGTGCCATAAGAAATAACAACAATGTAAAAAATTAGTTTTAAACTATAAATAAGTTCAGAAAATGCGTAAAACATCATTTATTTATATAATAAAAAATCAATCAATCAAGTAATGAATAGAAGTTCAGAATTCAATTTTAACATCAAAGGTTCAAAATTCAGTTAGAAGTTTTGTTTCGAAGTTTAAAGAACTAGACTAATGAAATTTAGTTTCCAGAATGACTTTAGATGTAGTTTTGAAATTTAATCAGAAAAATGGGTTGGAAATTTTGAATCTTGCTCTTATTTCTATACATAAAGTCCTCCTTGTGGAGTTTTTGATTGAAAATTCTTTAGACATGCATTATTTCCTTACGAGCGATACTTTTTTTTAATAACTGGATACTTTTTAAAGCAAAATGTCAGAATAAAGCTGGGTTTCTTTTTTACCTTCAACTCTACAAAGACCAACTTCATATTAATGTATTTCTCGAAATTTAATGGATAAATTTTCTCCAAACCTAATGTAGTAAGTTTTGGAGCCAATATCTCAAACTAATTTTATACGTCTAGCTGTTCTGTTTTTTACTTATTGAGTCTACAAAGACGTAATTACAATTAATTTTTTCAGACTCAAAAATGTCCAAAACACGAACATTCATGAAAATCTGAATGTTAAAGTTTTTAACAATTCAACGATTGAAATATTTTCTTTTCATATATTTCGTACTCGAAAAGAAAGAAATTCGTAGAAATAGAAGAAAGTAAAAATTATAAAACTTGACGGCAAGAGGAATTGATTCGTGATTTCATCACCATGCTTCTGCGCAAACTGTAAATCCCATAGCAACGGTTGTTGAGAAAGATTCTCAGACAGGAATAATTGTATTTTCTGGGCCTTTTTCTCTACTTTTTCCCAGAATATGCTTTTTCCTTTGGCTTATAAATTCTATTCGATGTATTTCCGAACTACAGAAAAACTTTGTATTAAGCGACTAAGTAAAAATTTTCTAACTGGCATGGAAAAATAATTCTTTCTTTCAAAGAAGGGATAATTCTTTTCTATTCGGCGCTTCTTTCCGAGAAGAAGACATTTTCGCAATATCCGTTTTAAGGAAAAATATTCTTTATCCCTACTTTAAAGTGATAGTGGTTTCAATCCCACTTGGTCTAGCAGAATTTTCTAATCCATGAATATAGTTCCTGCCCTAACATTTCAGGAAAAATTTCCTCCTTGAACAACTTTCAAGAGAAATTGTCCCACATTTGTATTCCGCTTGAAAGTAAGCTAGAAAAAAATCCACTCGCAAGCATCTTGTTGCGATTCTGAGGTTTGAATATGAGTGAGAAAATAAAATATTAATACGTTGTTACTGAAAAAGAAATGGATATTAAAAGGCTATTTAATAAGTTTTAATAAAATTTGCTATAAACACTTTTACTTAATTTGTTTGCTTGCCCGCGTGTTGACCTAGGGGTTGTGCGTCTTTCCCATGATCTGAACGTCCCGGGTTCGAGCCTGGTTGTTCTTTATCCTGTGTTCTATCTGTGAGGTGTGTAAAAGAGCTCCTCTGTAGAAAGGGGTTATGCAGGCGAGTGAATGAATGAATGTCATCTTCATACGAGCTAGAAGTCAGACTCCCGTCCTCGGGTGCTCAGGGCCCTTTACCATCAGAAGCTATTGCATAAACTCAGCTTAAATCGCTCACTTTGTCAACGGGCTTGTCTGAGTACCATAAATAACAGTAACAACTTAATTTTTGTCATATTTAGATAGATAGATTTTCATAGTAGATATATGAATCATATCATGAAGTATTGCAATTAGGTGCAGTTGTGTACTCTCGATGACAATTCAGTATTTGAATATTTTTTTTAAAAAAAGTATTACTTATGGGAGTAATTTTAGCTCATTTAAACAAAATGGAATGGATTCGACTAAAATAAATTTTTATAATTTATGTGATAATGAGACACGAAGTATGTTAAATCCAAAAAGAAGTGGAAAATAATCAAAATGAAGAAGTATTTTGAAATGCAATTTTATTACGGATTAAAAACTCAAAATACAGAGATACAAATCAAATCGCAAAAGCATACAGAGCTGAAAACAGTGCCATAAGAAAATTTAGCCACTGTGAATATTAAAATGAAATGGGATTGATTCTCTCTACTTTATTTCTATTATCTTATGATGATTTTATATTTTTGTTTTGATCTCCATATCTTTAGTTAAAAAATTTTTTTCAAATTCTTACTGCATAAAAAAAAAGTATTCCATCTTTTTATCTTCTTTTTCTTAAATATTTTTGTTTACAAATACTGAAAACTCTTCCCTGAAACACCAAAAATATTCATTTATAAATATTATAAATACGATTAAAACACCCGTTTATTTATAATATTACTATAATCTCCAGACGACTTTGCATTTTTGTTTTGATTTCCATGTTTTTGATTTTGAAAATAACTACTTTCAAGTTTCTAGTACACTAATAAAAACTTGTTTAATACTGTTTTTTCATTTTGATTACCTTCTTTTTCAAATATACTTGTTTATGAATGCTGAAAATTTCAAAAGAATATTTCTGCTGAAAATATGGAGCTTATTTTGGCTCATATATCTCATTTAAAGAAATAAAAATTATGTCATTAAAAACGTTTTCGTTTTCTTTTTAAAGGAAAAAGAACTTTATTTTCTTTTTATTGAAAAATGGGAGGAAATATCAACTTAATTATCCAATTTTTACACCTGTTTTTGTTTACAAATATTGAAAAACCCAAATGAAGAATGCTGAATTAATATATAGATCTCATTTCGAGCTGTGTTTTTTAGTCAATGGAGTAAAATTTACATTATTTAAAAATTTAAAGTATATCATAAATTATTTTATTTTTTAAATCTTTATCGCAAAAAGGACAGAAATATATATTTCATTATCATCACTTTTTTAAAAGCTGTTTTTGTTTAAGAATGCTGAAAAATGCAAAAGAAGAATGTTGGCAGAATATATGGACCTCCTTTCGAGTTGTGTTTTTTAGTTAAATAAATAAAAATTAAGTAATAACAAAACTTAATGTTATTAGAAAAAAGCAAAAGTGACGTTATTTTATTTTTAACGAACAAGTTTTATTTTTAACGAAAAAAGCTTAGAAGGGAGAGGAGAGCGAATATTTCGGTAATCCTCTTTTTTTTTTTTTTAATTATTTTTATTTATTAGCATTGAAACTTAAAGAATATAAATGTTGGGAGGATATATGAGTAACATTTTGGCGAGCATTTCTCAATTGAAGGAGGAAAGATTATGTTATTGAAAAAACATTACACTTGTTTGCAGAAAAGCAATTTTTTTTAAAAAAATTAAGTCAGTACCTACTTAGATCAACAATTAGGAAAAATTTATCTTAGTTACTTTTTATTAAATAATTACAATCAATATAAGTATGTATATACATATGATAGAATTACAATATTAAGTGGCAAAATGGATAGCGAATTTCCTTGCAATTTCCCAGTTTCCTTTCTATATATGGTGTTGAACTATTATTTTTGTTTGTTACTATTTATTCTCTTTCTATTATTTTTTTCTTTGCTAATTTAAGCTGATGGTGATCTGTAATTTCTCATCGCAAGAATTGCACTCGCATTTTTCACCATCACGTGAAAAATATTAAAACTCGCATTTTAACGATTGAGCTGCTGTCTGTTGATTTCAATTTTCATTACAGCCTGCTAAAACTCTATTTAAGGTAATAAAAATTAATTACATTTAATTAATGAATTAATATTTGAAAAAAATTATATTAACATCAAGTGTCATTCACTGCAAGTTACAAAAAATGTGTTTGAACTTGTGTGCATGATTAAAAAGTATTTTATTAACTATTGGAAATTTGAACAAGACAGATGAATAAATATAGAGAGAATGTGAACTAATAGTAAGAATTAAAAAAGAAAAAGCTTTCCTTTTATCAAAGTAACTTTTCTCAGAAAGGGAGGGGTATAAAAAAGGCGGGGAGGGGTATTTTGACATTCGTCTTTTTTAATTGTTTTTATTTTTAAGTATTGAAACTTTCAAAAGATAAATGCTGGAAGAATATATGAATAATATTTCGACATGTATTTCTCAATTAAAGAAGGAAAAAATCTTCTTTTGGAAAAACATTATATTATTTTTTTAATGGAATAAAAAAAGATTGCTTTACTTTTATCAAAATAACCGTTCGCAGAAAAGAAGGGGAATGGGATGAATCCATTTCTAATTCTAATTTCGTATTCAAAAAAATAAATAAATAAAAATCTAGTTATGCTTCTTAAAACTGCATACCGAAACATGTAAAGTAAGGTCAACTGTTCTTGAAACGCCCTATCGGATGTTTGCGCTCGGTTTTGAATTCCAACTGACTTCTGAGTAACTCATGTTTACCCAAGGAAGGTGCTGAAATTCTGGTGACAAATATTCCTTCGGCGGCACTACCCGTTTCAGCACGAATGGCGTGATTTCTTTCATGGACCTGATAGCTTTCACGGAATTTGGATGTCAGCACGCTTCTTTTAATATCTATGTACAGAGGTGCCTGTGGAAGTTTAAAGAGGCGGAATTTCAATGCACTTTAAAAAAAAATTAGATTACCGAAAAAAAATGGCGCTATAAAGCTTAGTTTAGTTAAAAGTTTTATATTATATAAAGTATATAATATAAAGCAAATATTATATAAAGTATATAATATAATTAATATGCAATATTAATGTACTAATAAGGAAAATATACTACAAGGAAATTAAATTTAAAATATTCGCATAAGCTTAGTTTCCGTTGATTATAGTTTTCGGTACCTCAGACTTTACTATTTTTGCTGCAATTTCTGGATTTGCGACGAAAAAAATCAATCCTTTTTGCCCAACTATTTTGAAAAGTTATAATAAAAGAAAAATGTTAAATTAGAAATGACAAGTTATAATAATAATATCATCAATAAAGCTGTAATAACAGAATCATTAATAAGATTATAATAAGATTCGATAAAATTATGATGATAATATGATCCATATTATGATAAATAAAAAATTATAATAACACCATACAAAATCTAAAAGACGAACCGTGTATCGTAAATAATTAACATAAAAATCTTTAATGCCTCTTTGCTGAATTGTTTTTTTTTAATTTAGTTATTGAGTATGTCATATTTTTTTATAAAAAAATTTCAGAAACTTAAAATAGGTTTTTAGAAGTTTTAATTCAAAGAATGCAGTAAAATATCTTTTGGAACATATTAATAAGTTGATTCTCGATTTACCTGCAGGATTCAAAATCGAACTCAGATATGTAGCTGAAGTGAAAAAAGTTTTTTGCCTTTCTGAGTCTGTGGAAGTTTAAAGAGGCGGAATTTCAATGCACTTTAAAAGAAAAAAAAATAGATTACCGAAAAAAAATGGCGCTATAAAGCTTAGTTTGGTTAAAAGTTTTTTAATGTACGACGAAATAATAAAATTATAAATATTTTTATAATGTGATTACTATTAGTGTACTAACAGAAATATTTAAAATGAATTTTAATTCAATTCCTATTTAAGACGACAAAGAAAAAAATATTTTAGTTACTTTTCATTAAATAATTATCAGAAAAATTAAATATTTATCAAAAAATTCCCCTTCAAGTGAAAAATAATGAGATCCTCTCATTTTACCGATTGGGCTGCCTGTTGATTTCAAGTTTCATTACAAACTGCTAAAACTCTATTCAAAGTATTAAAGATTAATTAAATTTAATTGATAAATTAACATTTAAAAAACATCGTGTCATCCTATACAAGTTTTAAAAAATGTATTTGAACTTGAGTGAATGAATACAATGTATTATATTAACGGTTGAAAATTGGAAAGCATTTGTACCAATTGCGAAGCAATGATCGATGTATTCAGTTGGAATTAGAACGTTGATACCATTTATAATATTTTAATATTTCATGATGTTTAGAATTTAATTGTTACGAGATTTATTATACAATTATTTGCGACGAAAAAAATCAAACAGTATGTGATAGTATTTTATACATTACCATATTATTTAGAATTGAAGCTTGGCATTATAATATATTGTGATAAACTTGACAGTATATTATTGTTTAATATAATGAAACAATCTAGTATAATTCTATAACAGTATATTGTTTAATTAATAAAAAGTTCTATTATATTATATAAAGTATATAATATAATTAATATGCAATATTAACGTACTAATGAGGAAAATATGCTACAAGGAAATTAAATTTAAAAGATTCACATAAGCTTAATTTCCGTTGATTATAGTTTTCGGCACGACTTTACTATTTTTGCTTCAATTTCTGGATTTGCGACAAAAAAAAATCATTTAAAAAAAATTTTATAGTACGCAAATAAAAGTGTACAGTAAAAAGTATTTTTTATTCTATCATTAAAGGTCAAAAATTTAATTATCTACTATAAAATCCGTTAACGCCTACAAATATTCGTTAACGTCTTATTTGTTTTTCCGAAAAATTCTAATGTTAAAAATTACTCCTAAAAATATTATTTATTATTTTATTATAAATTATTTTTTATTATTTTATTAGAAATTATTTTTTATTAATTTATTATATATTAACTTTATATTATAATCAAGTTATTCTTGAAATTAAGTTTTAAAAATTAAAACGGTTGATTCTAACAATTGAAATGTTCTTCGCTATTTCTTGAGATCTTTTTAATTTTTTACTTTAACTTTTTTTACTAAAAATCATCTTATATTTTATTAAATATTATCATTTAAATTTAAATATTAATGTTTAATAAATAATATTTTATCAGTCAATACACCCTTTTATATTAATTCAATATAATTTTGATAAATAAGTTCAAAAATTTAATAACATAGTAGTACTCTATAAACTTTACCCAGCAAGTCTACTCTTACTCGAAATGCTAACCTGTTTTAAGATTTTATTACGAGATTAATTTTAGAAAATGAGAAAATTCAACTTCTAAAGTTGAAATGTTTTATTATATTTTGAGAAATGTTTTGACTGTTTACCTAAATTGATTTTACTAGTAATCTATCTTAACGTTAATTAAATAAAAACGATTTCACCTCTTATTCTTGTAGCCTTAGGAATTAATAATTTAAGTCTAAATAAAATTTTAATGAAGAAGAACAAGATTTTTAAATTCAGTGGTATTCCATTAAATTTATATTCTTTGCCCAAAAAGATTAAACTGTCGGCAGGTTTACTAATGCGATTAGTTTTAGGAAGTGAGAACTCTCAACTCTTACAAATTAAATTTTCAAAGCTTCTGTATTCACGTGACTTTTAGTCTGCAGAGTACTCTTAAAAAATCAATAAGTAGTAAATAATGGTAGAATTGTTCCGAGAGAATTTTTTTTTTAAATTACTAAAATTTCGAGAACTAAATTATCCATGCCATGAAACTAATTCAAAAATAAAACATCTTCCTTAAAAATAAGTAATACCTAGAAATAACATCAAAAGCGTTTCGATGTCGATTTTTAAAGATTCCAAATTTTACCGATCAAAATAAACGCTTCGAGGACGAGATTGAAACTGCTGTGGAAAAGCGAATCCTAGTATTTAAAGTTTGTGATCTATAATTTCACAGCCAGTATTTCAAAATAATTGAAGCCAAAATTACTCTCTGGAGCAAACGTGATAATTTCAGTTTTTGGCGCCATTTTGTCGTGGAGTCACCTGAAATCAACATTTCACAGGTAATTCAATTTTTTTTTTTCATTGCAATTTTGACTTCCAGCAATTTCTGTCTTCAAATGGAGGGTCATTTTTTAGAACATAGAAAAAAAAAACAAAAAAAAAAACTTGTTTTTAACGGCAGTACAACATCTTCTCCCCATAAACTAACAGTTCTGTTATTATACCGCATGCCGCTGATCACAGAATTAACTCCGAACTACCTAGCGTTTGCTCGCCGCCACAAAGGCAAGGAAGTACCTGGCTTTTGATATTCTTTGGTACAAGATTTTATTTGCTATGAGCAAGTAAGATAATTATAATATTAAACTCCGGAATAACATGGGCAAAGGGGCACATACGAAGACTTTGTAATGCTATTTCCGTGGTTCTTATTTTATTTTTATTTTTAAATTCGTTGAGTCTTACATTGATTTTGAAGGTCGTGGATTCGCAATGGACAAGATTACTTTTTTGATGATAGGAAATTAATTCTATTCCTTCACAAGCAAAACAATTCTGGGAAAATGAACGAAAGTTAATTTTGTGCGAGTTAATGATCCGTAAAATAATTTGAACACATCGGAACAAAAGTTCCGAACTTTTAAGAAAAACTTGAAACGAAAGCCGAAATTATTTCACCGAATGTGAAAAGAAAATGCTACAAAAGATTTAATGTCTCTTATTTACATACGGGGAAATTGGTCCCGCATCCGTCTATAGAGTCGGCAAATATGAAAGATTTTAGAGTAAATGTAAAAAAGACTTTTTTTAGGTTCTTTTTTTTCCCATTTTAACTCAAGAGGAGGTATAAAAATGAACACTTTTTAATTTGTAGAAAATTATTATTTTGAATATCGTAAATAAAGCCTTTTATTAAATCAAAATAAAGTTGCCTAGATCCTTATGAAGACAACAATTTAAACTGTGTCTACACTTTATCTGATGTACGCATTAAAAAGGGGACGATAAATGAAACAAATCTGAAAACTGCAATAGAACTTAAAATAAAATATTAAAATTCTGAAAATTACTCAAGCATAAAAATGAGCAACTTTAAAAACAGAGTAAACACGGTAGGTTGCAGTTTGAAATTAAGAATTCCTTTGTTAGGTATATTCTGAAGCTGGCAGCTGAATAAACCTTGTTGATTTTATTTTATTAGAAAGCTGAAATCTGTCTGGTAAAAATATCGTCTGCAGAATATTTATGTTTGGGCAAAATTATAGTCTATAAAATATTTAATTATTCTGCGCTTCTTATAAAATTCGCATATAATTTACTTATTTATTTCTGTCTGGCAGCAATTGTTTTTAGTCTTACGTCTTTGTAAAATTATTTAGAATTCTCATGAATAATCATTAAAATAACAATCCTTTTTAGCGATTTGTAAATTGCTTATCAATGCTTACATTTCGCAAGTTATTATTTTTTTTATTTTAATATAAAGAATATTTAAAATACACTAGAATAAAATCTAGATCATTCACTATCATTATGATCGCTTATACAACTTATAGTGTTTGAGATAAAACTGTTTTTTAGGTGCTTTAAAAGCAAAAGTAATTGTTTATTTAAAAAACAGCTTAAAATGTTAAGAAGTTTTTTTTAAAATATATATTTATTGCCGTATTAAAAAAAATAAAGCAAAAAATAGGACATCAAAATAAAACAGAAAAGTCAGAATCCCGAATAAAAATATTCCAAATTGTATTAGAATTTTAATGACATTTAACCATTTCATTTTTGATTAATGTTTAAACATTTTCTTTTCCATAATTGTCACTGTGGTTCAAATTTTTGTGGTGTTATTTTCAGCTTCCCATGCATTCACGATTTTGCTTTGACTTCTACATTTTTAACAAAAAATGTTTTTTCTATTCAAAATACTAAAAAAAACTTGGTTAAAAATTATTTTATTTTTCTTATTTTGAGCTCTTTAATCATAAATATATTTTATAATTCATCATTATAAATATTGCACAATTTTGAAATATTTTTTGCTAGATTATGCCACTCATATAGAATCAAAAAATAAATGAATAATCAATAAGCTCGCATTGAACGTTTTAAAATGATGCGTTGTCTTTGGGAGCACACATTTATTTAAAATTTCAGAATTCTGGTACATCGAGAAATCAGAACTAAAATTGAATACAAAATTCCATCTTTATAAACAAAAAAATGGGCCACTTTTAATAAAAGGGAGCAAAAACATGATTTGAGTCTTGGACTATCATATCTTCTAAAATTAACCGACCTTTCACTATAAAACGCTTTAGAGTGAATTATTCTTGATATAAAATCTTTTAAACTTTTGAAAAAACAATTGTTAAACAGGTTGCTTTAATGTATTTTGCTATTCGTGTGCAAGAAAAATAAGAGAAAATGGTTAAAAAGTTTAACCTTCGCCTTCATAGCAGCAATTATAGTCTTAAAAAGGGTTAAAGAAAATTAAATATAAAATTTTCCGAAAAAATGATTTAAAATCATGAAAGCAATCAGAACGAAAAGAAATCAATTGCTGTTTCTAGAAAATGCGAAAAAAATGCAATAGAAATTTTGCTGTTAGGACAGAATGGACATAAAAACTAATAACACTTTTAAGCTTTCAAACACCATCTTCAGGTTCTCAGTCTGAAAATACATTGATCGTTTATCAAGTATTATGAAACCTTTTAAAAATATCCTTGAAATCTTTCGAAATCTTCTGGACCAAGGAAGCTATGCATTTTAATGAACCACTTAACTTATTTAAAGAAAAATTTAGCAAACTGTTTTCCTTCCATTGCAGAAACACCTCAGCTATAAAAAGAAAATTATTTCACAGCCGAAAGTAAACACATAATTCAGGAGATAAAACATTCATGAATTACAGTAGAGTTTTCCGAATTCGGAGACGGTGAAACCCTAATAAAAATTCGGTTGATCCAGAATTCGAATCAAGAAAAAGCGAGTTTCTAAATGAATATCGCACGAGAAAGCAATAATTTTTAAAATGCTGAAAAGAGTAAAGTTTTATTCTTGATCATTCGTAATTTTAATAAAAATTGCATAATATATAAACAAAGTATCGAGTCTTCATACTAATATCTCTCTATCCCACTGAAAAATACCTAAATAAGTAAATGATAAAGTTCTGTATAAGTAAGCAAACGCTCATTTTCCCGGAGGATATAGAAATAGTGTGGTGCTGAGTTACCTCCCTACCGATGTCGGATTCTGCCCCTTTTATACGTAATAGGCGTATAGTTTCTAACGGGGAGCAATTTCCGTTCACTTTAGAGCCTGACTATGCTGTCGCGGTGGCTTGTTTTCCAGAATGCTTTGGCATCATAGTGGGGATAGATTGTTTACAAATACAGCGACATAACGCTTTGATTTTTTTGTATGGGAACAAACATTTTTTCATTTAATTTGATTGTATTTCGTGTGCTATATTTCAAACATGAAAGCAGTTTTTCATGGTCAACTCTACATTTAAAGATTCAGTTTAGCTTTATTATGAAATATTTTACTGAGAGGCTTATTATGAAGTAGTTATAATTCGATTGATTCGAGTTTTAATTCGAAGTCGATGGATTGCGATTTTTTTTCCCTTCCTTCTTCTGTGTCCTTTTATCAGCTGATGATACTAAGCCATATTTGTAGACATAATTAGTGCTTATACCTAACAGAACTTACAAAGTTCTTCGTTAGCATACTAATAAGGAAATTAGAAATCGGAGAAAGTGTACTATTTATTCTGATGTATTTTGCGCCATATGTGGGGAGTACTCACCAGAAGTGAACGAAAAACTATTTCTGATTTTTATTTAAAAGTTAATAGAAAGAAAGAGTTTAGAGTGGGAGTCTTTCCCATAAAATTTGGGGACCAAATAAAGTGTGTGGCGCATACACCGTTCATGAAGCTTTTAGAGATCATCTAGCGTAGTGAACTTAAGGGAAGGAAAGAATTCTACTATTTGGTGTCCTAATGGTTTTGATAGTTTAGTTTAGTTATATAGGCATTACATTTTAAAGAAACATTAGGGCTATATTGGGACGAATCTCTTAGTTCTGAACCGTGGTCAGATGGCCAGAACGACACCAGAGCTTGCACCCCCACCAAACTTCCACACCACACCAGCAAGAGTACATTTGGCCCCGACGGGTTTAACTCTCACCATGTTCGCTTACATGACAGTTCTTCAGTGGAATCGAGTCTCAAACGTAAAGCCCTTTAGTTCCAAAGCCGACACCTTACCACCAGGCCACAGCTGCCTTAATGGCTTTGACGGCTATTGTTTTTGAATTGCTTTATGAAATAATGGATTGTGAATTTCTCTAGACAGAAAAACAGGCCCTCTTGTAATGACTAAATCATGTTCTGCACATTCACTGTGATTATTTCGGTTTAAGCTAGTAATATTCGCATTACAAGTCGCCATTTTGGTTTATTGATTTCCTCCAAACCAATGAAACACCATTTTTGTATTCACAAAAACATCGATCGTGTGTGGTTTTTCTTGCTTTCCGATTACAGTTGTTCAGATAATAGTTGAAGAGCAGAAACGGGAAAAACCGCCTCCACATAAAATTCTATCAAGTCATTAAGGACTGAAAAAGTTTTGAGCAAAAACTGTCTCCACATCTTTTTACATTCAGAAGGTTTATCGAATGTCCGCAAGTTTCGGGTCACAATTCATCTACTCCCCCAGATTATTACCTTTCTTTTCATATTTAACTGCTGTAATTTGATTTTGTTCCTGAAATGTAAAATGATGATGTGAAGGGTGGAAATTGACAATTAGAGAATAAATCATGAAACGACGAGGAAGTTGAAGCGTTTGATTTCTTAGAACTTCGAGAATGCTTGGCATAATAGTAATATAGATCGAATCAGTGTGTTACTGCAATCCTGTTTAATATGTTAATGAATTCAGTTAACCACGTGGTCTTCTTGGGCGGAGCTTGCGGCCAATCCTATAAACACCACGTGGTCTCACTGCTAATGTTAGAACTTTTTTTTCCAGCAGCAGCGAACTTGACTCGTGTACTAGGGGGAGTGCGATCTTTGTTCTCTCTCGAGAAATTTTATGAGTAGTTCTCTAGGCTTCCTACATTATGGTGTAATCATAGGCCTTTTGTTGTTGATGTTAACCGATACACCACATTAAAACATAAATTATTGTGTAATCTAGAAAAGCAGCAATAATTTTTTATAAAGTATTTTTAAAAATTAAGGATTGATATGCCTGCCCTCAGTTTTGTAAAATAAAACATTTATGATTGCAGTTTGTACATTTATTGGATTGGACAGGCAGTACATTTCATTGAATTGAACGGTTGTTTAAACGGCGGGCAAAACTAAATGACAGAAATAAGAAACTTTCACTAGTGTATATTTTGTTTCAATATTTAGAATCGGAAATATATTTCGTTAAAAATTAAACAGCAAATAATTTTTAAAGATCCTATTTTCAGTCCATAATACTTAATACAAAAATGAGCGAATGTGTATCCTTCATGTTTATGCAAGCGTTTAATCCTTTTTGCTCAATTATTTTGAAAAGTTATACTAAAAGAAAAATGTTAAATTAGAAATGATATAATAATAATATCATCAACAAAGTTGTAGTAACAGAATCATTAATAAGGTTATAATAAGGTTCGATAAAGTTATGATGATAATATGATCCATATTATGATAAATAAAAAATTATAATAACACCATACAAAATCTAAAAGACAAACCGTGTATCATAAATAATTAATATAAAACTCTTTAATACCTCTTTGTTGAATTGTTTTTTTATTTAGTTATTGAGTTCGTCATATTTTTTTTATAAAAAAATTTCAGAAATATTAAAAAGGTTTTTAGAAGTTTTAATTCAAAGAATCCAGTAAAATATCTCTTGGAACATATTAATAAGTTGATTCTCGATTTACCAACAAGATTCAAAATCGGACACAGATATGTAGCTGAAGTGAAAAAAGCTTTTTGAATTTCTGAGTCGTTATTCATCACCTATCTGAAAAAGAATGATCTACAGACAGTTAACCCACTGACGGATTTGGTCAGCAATTAGATACATATTAAAATGCTCGTGATGAAATCGTACGCCAAGTAACATCTGATTCGTTTAATTTTTCAGTTACGTTATGTTGTTGTTGATGATGACAGCGATTTAACCAGAGTTTGTGTAGTAGTGCGTTTAAGGTAGAGGCCCCTGAGCAACCGAGGACAGAAGTCTGAGTTCTATCTCATATGAGGATGACACTCACACACTAGCTCGCATAAACCTTTTTTACGGAGGATCTTTTCCACACCTCACAGGTTAAAGAGCAACCATGCCAGAGCCAGGACTCGAATCCGGAACGCCTGGATCAAAGGAAGGACGCGCTGCCCCTAGATCAGAACGCAGGCAAAACAAGTGTTTTTAGCAAACTAACTTAAAAAAAATTATTAATATTTATGAAATAGCTTTTTTAGATCCATTTCCTTTTCAGCTACCGCTTATTAATATTTCTTTTTCTCATTCATATTCAAACCTCAGAGACGCAAAAAGCTGCTTGCAAGTGAAATTTTCCTAGCTTACTTCCAAGCGGAATACATATGTGGGACAGTTTCTCTTGAAAGATGTTCAAGAAGGTAATCTTTCCTGAAATATTAGAATGAGATCAGGTACTATATATGGGCTTCAGGGGCATTCTTATCAGCAGAAGATAATGAATTTCCTCTCATAATTAATTTTTGAATCATGGATTCGGATAATTTTGCTAGATCAAGTGGGATTAAAACCATTATCACTTCAAACTAAAGAATTACTATCGTTGAAATCCGGAAACCCTTAGATTAGAAAGCCAGCTCAGTTATGTTATTCATACAAAAAGGATCAAACGAACTTCTCTGTTAGGGAATTCATCCAGATTTTGGTCATTGGAAACAATTTTGATACCTGAGCCATATGCCAAATCTCTTCTCATTTTTATATTACTGTATTTGCAGACAGCAAAAGAAAAACGAAATTCCAAAAATAATTTTTTTTGCGATCGGAAAGCTCTGATATAAAAATTCATCATAATCCCCAAAGTGAAATTTTTTTATGATAGCTTCGTATAGACAAAAGAAAAAATATAAATATTAATTGCATATATTAGCAAATTACATCTATTGTAAAATTCAGATGAAATTAAAAAAATTGATTTTTTATTTTATTTTATAATCTCCTTTCTCTGCACTGTTTAAGGAAAATAATTTATCATTTAATGAAAAATTTAACCCTGCTTCGCAACCATCCGTAATTACTTAACGATGCAGTTTTTGTATTTCTATAAAAGATAATTATTACGCCTTTTGATAAAGGATTACATTACCAAAAAGTTTACTAACTAATTAATTTAGGAAATGAGCAATTTTTTAGGTTGATTCCAACGAATGAAACAAATATAACTCCATAAGGAAAACGAAATGATTTTATCATCAACGTTGTTTAATAAAAAAATCAAATTATATATTAAATTATGATGGTTATAAAATGCCATGCTTGCTTCTTTCTTGATTTAAATACAAAATAAAATTAATTGAATCTTAATAATTCTCAGAATCACATATAAGATTTATATGGGGAAGGGGTGCAGGCACGATTTATTCCTCTCCGTTTAAAACAATACGTTTGCGAAACCAAATTTATTCGAATAAAATAATCAATTAAATTGATACAACGATGAGATACTTTGTTGAAAAGCGCTTTTTTGAATTAAATTAGTAGCAAAATCTGATCTTTTTGCATGCCTTTTATGAATCAAGATTTTTGTTTAGCACCGATTTGCTAGCCTGTTCAACTTCTCCAGTCACCGTATTCTTTCAAATAGATGAAAACATCGATTTTTGTCCTTCGCACATTTTGCTTCGCATTTGATTGAAAAAGGAGGAAAAGTGGTTCATCAGCAAAAATGGGGAAAACCGTTTTTCTCTCCAGACGGATTTCAGTGAAAAATCTTGCCTTTTTTTTCCAATTATATTTATTTTTTACAATTATTTTATTGAGTTTTTTTATGGTGCTGTCGCAAATTTCACAGATCAATAAATAAGATTTTGCACAATCATTATACTAAATGACAAAAAAAAAAAGGGATAGTAGTTTGAAGAACTAATTGTTGATGAAAAATCGATGGCATTATTCTCCCGAAATTTTTTTTTAAATATGAAAGTGCCAAATACGACTTGTTTTGAATGAGCAATATGACTTGTTTAACTTTAGTTGCAAAATGAGAAAAAATTAGTATGACTTCTTTTGATGGGCTGATAGGGTCAGAAATCTGAAAACAAAAATTCACTGTTGTGTTAAACTCACATGCCAAATTCCATGTATGTATCATGTTGCGTTGTTGGCCTATCGTGCCCTTAGTTCTTCCATAGTAAATGGAAGTAGCAGACAGTCAATTCCTTGACAGAAATTGATTTAAAACTTATTGCACAGTTTTAACTCTGTTGATCCAAAGTTATGCTAAATTTCAATTATCTAGTTCCCTTTTTCATGATTGTCTGACAGAGTTCCAGTTGATTAACTTTTTGGAGAAGAGCATGAGAAAATTTACCCACCTATAGCTGAAAAGTTTCATTGTCAGAGGTAAACAGGCATAATTCCAAAAGCAGTATTTTTGAATTAATTAGATTGATTGTGACTTATTTCCTTTATCCAATTCCTACTATTAGTTCACACTCTTCGGATGTATATTTATTTATATATCTTATTTTAATTTTCAATGGTTAATTAGATACTTTTTATTCCTCCACTCAAGAGCAAAAACATTTTTTAAAACTTGTGATGGATGACACTTGATGTTAATAAAGTTTTTTTTAATATTAATTCATTAATTATTAAATTTAAGCAATTTTTAATACTTTAAATAAAATTTTGGCAGTTTGTTATGAACATTGAATCAACAGTCAGTAGCTTAATCGGTAAAATGCAAGGATTTCAGTGTTTTTCAAGTGAAGGTAAAGAATGCGAGTTCAATTCTTGCGAAAATTAATAATTTTTTTGATAAATTGACTAATTTTAATTTTAAATGGGAGAAAAAAATTCTCTTTAATGAAATATTTAGCAGAATATAAATTTAGGAATAAATAAGTGTGTAGCGAAGTGTGCAGTTAGCTGGAAAAAAATTTCTTTAGCCACAATATTGTGATTCTATCATATGTATATACATATTTATATTAATTGTAATTATTAAATAATAAGTAACTAAAATAAAAATTTTCTTTGATGAACTAAGTAGGATTGGACTTAAAACTATATATATATATATATATATATATATATATATATATATATATATATATATATACATACACTGAAGTGACAAAAGTCATGGGATGACTGCTAATATCGTGTCGGTCCTCCTTTTGCCCGGCGAAGTGCAACAACTCGACGTGTCATGGAGTCCACAAGACGTTGGAAGTCCTCTGCAGGAATATTGAGCCATGCTGTCTGTATAGACGTCCATAATTGTGAAAGTGTGGATGGTGCAGGAGTTTGGGCACGAACGGACCTTTCGATGATGTCCCATAAATGCTCGATGGGATTCATATCGGGCGATCTAGGGGGCCAGATCATGCGCTGGAATTGTTCGGAATGTTCTTCAAACCAATCGCGAACAGTTCTGGCCCGGTGACATGGCGCATTGTCATCCATACAAATCCCATCGTTGTGTGGGTACATGAAGTCAATGAATGGCTGCAAGTGATCTGCAAGCAGCTGAACATAACCATTTCCAGTCAATGATCGGTTCAGTTGCACCAGAGGACGAGTCCATGCCATGTAAAAACAGCCCACACCATTATGCAGCCACCACCAGCTTGAACAGTGCCTTGCTGACAGTTTGGGTCCATGGCTTCGTGGGGTCTGCACCACACTCGAACTCTACCATCAGCGTGTTGCGTGTCTATTAACATTGACCATTCTACACAGACGTCAGCGGTCTCGGTCGTTAAGTGCAGGTGGTCGCCCACTGCGCTGTCCATGATGGGATGGGATGCCTGAAATTTCATACTCTCGGCACACTCTTGATATTGTGGATCTCGGAATGTTGAATTCACTAACGATATCCGCAATGGAATGACCCATGCGTCTAGCTCCAACTAACATTCCATGTTCAGAGTCTGTTAATTCTCGTCGTGCCGCCATAAATCACGAAAAACCTGTTCACATGAATAACTTGAACACAAATGAAAGCTCTGGAAAACGAACTGCGCATTTATACTTTTTCGCTGCGATACTACTGCCATCTGTATATTTGCATATTGCTATCCCATGACTTTTGTCACTTCAGTGTATATATATATATATATATATATATATATATATATATATATATATATATGTTTTATACCACTTAGGGATTGTTTTATTTCAAAGCTTATTACGTCAAACTGAAAGCTAGGATTCAATGAATTTTTAATTCTAGCAATAGAGAACGTAAAATACTGTTCATTTTAATATCCTGAGAAGACCACTTATCGACGATTCTATCTTACAAAAGGGTGAGAGGAGGAAAGATGACTATATTTCCGGAATTTTTCGTCACTCTTTGATCTTGATTCCTGTCCTTTTAGATTTTTCCTTCAATTGTTTGTTATCACGTGTATGTATGCATCGTGTTGTATCCGACAGTTTTGTTTTATTTCAATTTAGTCTACGAATTAATCTGAGTTTATTTTATTGTTAAACGTAAGCATATTGTGAACATCTCCTTCTTAAATCCATCCCTATTTTGAAGAATTAAACCCATCCTAAAAAATGTGCAAAAGCGCAAAGGACTTTAGAATTCGTTGGTAAACTATAAATTGAAGGTATTTTGTAGTTATCAGTTTGGGGTTAAATAGAAAATCGATAAAATGTACGTAACGTTTTTTAAAAAATTAAAAAATATATAATTTTTCAGACCTTTTTTAAAAAAAATTTTATTTAAATTTTTATATCAAGCTTCTTAGCTCTCACCACAATTTTTTGAGCTGTCAAATATTCACTGAATGAAACAAATGAATATCTTTCCATTTTACTTACATGTGAACTGATCGTTTAAATAAATAAAAATCTGAAATGCACTTGATTTAACATGTTTTTTCCAACTGGTTAATAATTGCATTGTTGCTATTGGATGTTATCCTAGCTTATTCGTATTCGGATAATGCCATTTAGCGTCATATCACAAGTTTTTCATACCAATAGGCTATTATACTTTGGCAAGAATGCGAATACCACAAAAACTTACGATATGGCCCCAAATAACATTGTCTACTTGAGAACAAACAGAAAAAGGTTCTATTAGTCAGTTCTAAAAAATATGGGGTGCCCCTACCCTATGTGTACGACCGGATTCAGGCCTCTAGTGGCGCTTTAGGCAATGTAGTCTTGTGAGATCGTTCTTTTCCTTTCTAACTTCCTACAACGGATCTTTTTCACTGATTTTAATTTTGTGTATGAGCAAGAAATGTTGTTGCTATCTTTATGTTGTTGCTTTTTATTCCCCTTCGATTGAACACCAATTCAAGCCAAGTCCAAACCGACACAAGAGCAGAAGAGACCAAAATTTTTTCCTTCAGTGATTTTACTATGAGATTTTTTTAGGGAATTCTTTGGCAAGTCTCAATTTAGGCAAGGGTATTTTAGGTTTCTTTAAAAGAAAAATGTAATACAAATTGGAAAATGACGAATTTTATAGAGTGCATGTAGAATTAATAAAGTAAAAAAGGAGGGGGAAGAGTTGGTTCAGAAAATAAGATAATATTTTAGAATGAAGGCAGTAAGAGCTAAAATAAGAAAAAAAAATTAAGAAGCTAATTATGATTTCAATTTTATTAAGAAATATCTTTACATATACACTGAAGTGACAAAAGTCATGGGATAGCAATATGCAAATATACAGATGGCAATAGTATCGTAGCGAAAATGTATAAATGCGCAGTTCGTTTTCCAGAGCTTTCATTTGTGTTCAAGTTATTCATGTGAACAGGTTTTTCGTGATTTATGGCGGCACGACGAGAATTAACAGACTTTGAACGTGGAATGTTAGTTGGAGCTAGACGCATGGGTCATTCCATTGCGGATATCGTTAGTGAATTCCACATTCCGAGATCCACAGTATCAAAAGTGTGCCGAGAGTATGAAATTTCAGGCATCACATCCCATCATGGACAGCGCAGTGGGCGACCACCTGCACTTAACGACCGAAACCGCCGACTTCTGTGTAGAATGGTCAATGTTAATAGAAACGCAACACTTCGTCAAATAACTGCAAGAATCAATATGGGACGTACGAGGGACGTGTCCGATAGGACTGTGCGGCGAAATTTGTCTTCCTTGGGCTATAACAGCAGAAGACCGACTCGAGTGCTTTTACTGACAGCACTACAGCCTGCAGCGACTCTCCTGGGCTCGTTAGCATATCGACTGGTCCCTAGACCAGTGGAAAGCCGTGGCGTGGTCAGATGAGTCACGATTTCAATTGTTACGAGCTGATGGTAGAGTTCGAGTGTGGCGCAGACCCCACGATGCCATGGACCCAAACTGTCAGCAAGGCACTGTTCAAGCTGGTGGTGGCTGCATAATGGTGTGAGCTGTTTTTACATGGCATGGACTCGGTCCTCTGGTGCAACTGAACCGATCATTGACTGGAAATGGTTATGTTCAGCTGCTTGCAGATCACTTGCAGCCATTCATGGACTTCACGTACCCACACAACGATGGGATTTTTATGGATGACAATGCGCCATGTCACCGGGCCAGAACTGTTCGCGATTGGTTTGAAGAACATTCCGGACAATTCCAGCGCATGATCTGGCCACCTAGATCGCCCGATACGAATCCCATCGAGCATTTATGGGACATCATCGAAAGGTCCGTTCGTGCCCAAACTTCTGCACCATCCACACTTTCACAATTATGGATGTCTATACAGACAGCATGGCTCAATATTTCTGCAGAGGACTTCCAACGTCTTGTGGACTCCATGACACGTCGAGTTGTTGCACTTCGCCGGGCAAAAGGAGGACCGACACGATATTAACAGTCATCCCATGACTTTTGTCACTTCAGTGTATATAATTTTTTCGTCATTGAAATATTAAAGAAATTTTGTCTTCGCATATTTTATAAATTTTGAACCTTAAAACATCAATGATTCCTTGAAATACACATAAGAAATAATACTTGGGATAATGTGTGCCTGCCTGAGAACATGCTAAATCAAAATATTAAAAGCTACAGACTTGGTATGCTAACTTACCATAAAGTTTATCATCTGACTTCTTTTGTGCCTATTTTGAACAAAAACCACTGAAAAGTTTATTTTCTATTGCTCTATCAATTCGTGCGACAAAAGCAACATTTCAAAAACCCATAAAGTTAAAAAAAAGACACAAAAATATCGATTTATTGGATCAACTCGGTCAGAGGAAAGAGGCTCAAATACATACTCAGTTATTTCGATATTCGGCAAATCTATGCTCAAAAACTAACCTCACGAAGCTAAACGGATTGTGTAAATATTCAAGAATATTTATCCACTGGTTTTCTTCGTTAAAGATGCGAAAACGATTACTAATTATAATTATATTGTTTCCGCATTTCCATAATCAATTTTTATACTGTTGACAGTAAAATTAATCTTACTTCACTCATTCAACACGCCACTACGAAATTTAAAGTTGCAATTACAGGACGATTCAACCGCTTATGAGACTACTCAGTCTTAACACGTTGGCAATCACGTGACCCGCTTTTGATTCACATCTACTGGTAAATTGGTTCACATCTACTATCTAATTAGATGACCCCTCTTAAAAACAGATAAGAAATAGCAAAGAAGGGGTCATTTAATTATATAGATGATCCAAATCATAGACATAAATCATGGCAGCGAACGTGTTTAATTTTTCTCACAGCTTCACAGATGATTTCCCGTTTTTGTGAGGTTACGGTGGTATTGAAAGATAAAGTACACGGCGGATTTCCGAATGAGTAGGTACAGTAAAAGCTCCTTATACGCGCTTCCTTCATTCGCGTTTTCACTATTCGCGGATTAAAAAAAGGCGACCCAATTCCTGTATTCGCGGCTAAAACTTTCTTTATTCGCCGATCTAATAAGTATATACATAATAATAAAAGGATTCCAATAGGTATCCAACCCAATATCCTTTGTAAATGCCGTTAAATGGACTAATAAGAAAAGTAAAATAGATCTTATTACAACTTTGTCTAAAGGATGTTGTTAAATGCAAACTGCAAACATAGCCGAAATCGCGAATGGAATAGGACGAGATGGGTTCGAACAGATAGAATCAAGTGACATTCAGGAATTGCTTGAATCGCAAGAAAGAGATCTGACTGAAACCGACTTGGAGGAAATGTTAAATTCACTGCCCATTGAAGAAGAGGCTTCGACAAGCACTGGAAACTTGACATTTAATTTTAAAAATCTTAGTGAAGGTTTAAGAATGGCAAATGAGCTTTGCGATTTCTTTATGAACATTGATCAGTCTATGGAACGAAGTCTTATTTTTAAAAGGCAAATTGCTAATGCGACTGCTGCGTATCAGTCTGAATGGAAGGAGCTTTTAAAAACTGAAAAGCAAGAGAAAATTACAAAATTCTGCAAACCATTGCCTAAGCCTTCAGATAATTAATCTAAATTTTAAAAGAACTTTAATTAAATTGATTTTTTATGCATTTGGTTTTTTTTAATTTTTTCAACCAGGAACGTATCCCCTATAATCCCATATAAATTACCATTTCGTATTCATGGTTTCTGTATTCGCGGCATATTTATGGAACATATACCCCACAAATAAATAACTTTTACTGTAATGCAGCTACCTAAGAATGCTGTACTTGAGGATTTGTTGGCAAATCGATTAAAATAACGCTTTATTTCAACTTTAAAATAAAAATACTCGTAAAATATGGGATTTTGGGAGGCTATAAAATATATAAGATTATAGTGTGGGTAAAAATTATTAAAATCCTTAATTAAAGTATAAATAATGATTTTTTTACAACAGGATATTAACTCTGCTATGGCATACACCTGTGATTCGGCGAATAGTAGATGTGCATCAGAGACAAATCAAGCGGCAGCAAAGCGTATTAATTATTCCTTAACTGATTATGTTCAACTCCACTTGTCAGTAACTTTGAAATGAGGAACTGAAAATAATTTTGAACGTTATATTTGTATAAAGTCTGCTATTTCTTTATAATTTTTCATAATCTGATCCTATTTTGTAAGCGATGAATGTATTTTAAGTAAGAAAATCTTTAGATAATAATTATTCTTGATTTCCAAGAAATTTATTGTTGTTAGTCATCCTTTCCAAGTTATATATATTAACAGAATATATGACATTATAAAAATATAACATGTTATAAAAATATATTAGGTGGTCAAACAGACATTTTTTGCTGGGAGTGGCGATTTGGAAAAGGATAGCCGGGTCACTTTAGCTACGGTCCAGAACTACGTGCCCCGTCTTAAAATAGCCCTCGTCTAGACTGAAAACGAGACGTTGTTTAAGCGTGTAATTTTATCTGGTATAAAATAATAAAAGTAAATCTTCCCGTGTAAAATAAATTTGCAATTTTTATAACATATATTTCGAAACCGAAACAATTAATAAAAATCTAGATATGAAAAGGGAGATTGTTATATGAAGCTATAATTATTTTCTGATACTCATTTAATATAATTTTTATTCTACCTTCTTAAGAAAAGCTTTCATATTCTTTGAATTCCCCATTAATATTAAGATACCAGCTTCTTTTTAAAAATTTTATTAGAGACTGAGTAAAAATAATAAATAGAGGATTAAGAGGAGAGAGCAAGAACTCGTCCTTAATCCGATAGAACAGTTTTTATAAAACAGTTTTAAAAGCCAAGAATAATTGGGATATTTTATTCTAAATCGGAATAAATAATAAAAAACAAGGGATGTATCTGATTGATCTCTAGAACTTTATAATTTGCGTAATTTCATTCGCATAAAAGTCTTTATTTTCATCTTTTTAGCTGTAAATGATCTGATCCAGTTGTAACAACGTTAAAAAAAATTCATTATTTTGTTGACATAAGTATCATAACATTCTGGCTTAGACTTTTGCTTTTCAAAATACGTTTTCCTTAATTAAAACATATGCTCACAGTTTTAAATTGTTCGTTATAGAAAATAAATAACAAAAATTCAAAAAAAAAAATGCGGCGCCAATGATATGCATGTTAATCATAAAGTACACATTTTCTCCACAACCGAGTAGGTGGAGTTTTTAATGGAAGTAAGAAGAGAGAGATGGGGGAAAACGAACTGCAGTAAAAACCTATTTGGTAAAGTTAGGATATGACATAGAAGTTACATGTTTCCAGATATCTCATTTGCTTCGTTTTCGTTTGCTGTTCGAAGAGGAGAGCAGATGTTTTGAGTCGGAAAAACAATCGTCTGTCTTGGAAAATATTGTGCCACTAATAGTTATTGAAAGCTACCAATAAAAGAATATAAATTCGTCCAGGAAAGTGAAGAGCGGTAAGCGATGATTTTTCATAAATCGAGTTCAATTCTTACTGATATACATTTGTGATTAGCCGAATTTGTTTTAGGAAATATTAAGCTTTTAAATAGGATGAATCAGGCAGATTCTGAACTTAAAGTCGATGAAGAGAATTTTAAAGAGTTAGGATTCTTAATTTAATAATTTAACTTATCATTATGTATCATCATTATATCTGATAGAGGCGAATTTTGTCATCTAAAACGATAATCCGTATTTGGGATTCTATCAATTACTTCTTCATTTTATTTAGATATATATTTGAATTAATAATAATCATTGACCAGAAGCCTCATTATTTCAAAATTGTCGATTATGAAAAAACTTACAAAACATCGTCACTCTGCAAACAAAAAATAATTTAAAGAAGGATCGTACATCAGTTGAGCGTTATTAGTGTTACTACTGAATAAATAAATTTATAAAAAAAGATACGAAGTCTTTGAATTATAAAATATTATGACTGTTGTGTGTGCTTACATTAAGTGTTTAAAACCATTATTAAATTAAAAAATACACATTTATAATATACTGGAACATGAATTATTCATTTAACTGTTTACATTACTACCCACTTTACAGATTAAGTAAAACAATAATTTTAAATTTTATATTTGCTTTATATTTATTAGTTCATTATAATTTATTTTTAAAATAAAATGATTTTATTCATAAGTTCATCATCAACTAATAATTATTGCTAATTTAATCATTTCTTCTATGATGTTTACTGATAAATCCTTTTCCCTTTATATATTGATTATATACTAAAAAATTGCTCATACAATATGATCTGCATAAGACAGCAAGAGGCACTGGGTAACGTCTCAGCTTCGAAGCCAGTAGATTCCAGATTTGAAACCAGATATCTCTTAAGAATGTTGGTGGGCTTGATTCGCATTAAATCCATTGAGGTTAAATGTATTTCTCGTGACGTAGAGCAGAAGCTTTGGGAGGGTTGTGTCATCTCAGGCTTTGTGTTTGTCAACCCATCTAGATTCAAATGTGCGAGGTTTGTTCCAAAAATAAATATAATAAACAAAACTAAACTGTATTTGATATTTTCACTGGATCATAAGACATCGATACTTATGTTAAATACTCAAGTATCTCAAGAGAACGCGTTATGATTCTCAATATACAGTTTCTCTCTTTCTTACTTAGAGTACAACTATGGCGGAGAAGTCATCGCCGATAACGGCATGTACTTCAGTCATTAGAGCTTGTTATATGGGCCAGTGATGGTAATTTTTATCTCATCACACTATCGTCCAGCTGAGACTATAATAATCATTTACCGATTACTTTCATAGCATTTAACAGCAAAATTTGCAGAAAGTATTTTACTAATTAGGCTTTCTATATCGTGCAGATTACTATCAAATGTTCACTTTTGCTCATATAGATTAAATAGTATAATATACAAAATCGTATCACCTCACATTCTATTACTTAATTTTTAAGTGGGTTAAAAATATTAATTACACCACCCGAGTTTTAAAAATTGTGGCTTCGCTTCAAATTTCAATGATTTTTAGAAAATGCCGAAAGCTATCTATTCCCTTATCTTATTAAATATTTTTTTAAAAAAAACAGGACAGAATTTAATTAAATATTTCACGTGCCAACTCGGAAGTAAAATAAATAAATAATGCAATCTAAAACGCTAAACTATTTTCTATGAATAAAAAGGCAACTTTGAAGACAAAATAATCCTTTTTTTGTGCATAAACTTTTTTTAATTAAGGAAATTTTTCAATTTAATTGATTATCCCAAAACTTTCTTTGGATTCACGATATTTGTGTCTAAAATTTGAAGAAAATATATTCTATAGTTGAGATTTTTTAAGCTTACGAGAAATTCAGGAATTTCATTTTTATTTTATGTATGCTATAATGAATTATATTAAGATTAAAAAAAAGGGAAAACAGTTAAAATAAAAACAATTTCTTAAAAAGCTGTAGTAAAAATAATTGAATAAAATGTTTTCCCAATTTTTCACATATTCTAATTTTAGAAATGCGGTTAAAATTATATAGTTTTTAAAAAAGGAAATGTCTCTTATATGGCTGTCGTAATGATTGTTTGCATTTTAAAAACGAGAGCACGAGAGGGTAAACAACTTGCAATCAGAAAAGTTGTTAATGTATATTTAACAAGGAAATCAACCATCAGATATTTTTCTTAGTATAATTATATCGAATGTGATTTCGCAATTCACAGAAACAAATAAATTTAGTCTGTTAAATTTTTTTACATATTTTTGGAAGTTTTTGGATGTATAAAAAGCAATACCATTGTTTGTTCAATATTAACTTTCAAAATTTCATCACGTCTCGACGAGCGATTTTTTTAAACATTGCGAAAAATTTTGCTTTCTGGAAATATCTTGTGCAACGAGCATTGAGACGACAATTGAGTAATAAATAATATTTCTCAGATATCACACAACAGAAAAAACGCCAAAGAAAAAGTAGATTATTAAAACTCAAAGTTATTTGAATATTATATTAACCGGAACTTTAAAGGCCTCAGAGTAAAAAAATCAGATGAATTCGAGTTGCAAACATCCAAATTCACTAAGTTCTATGACGATTGGTTCAGATTCAAAATTGATCTTCGTTCATAATATGAGATAAATTGGAACTAACCCTTCAATAATCTGATTTTGATTCTGAGCAATATTTTGCGCAGCTAGCGTCGTAATGAAAACAGAATCATAATAATATTGCTCGGATATCAGCCGACTGCAGACACTCCAAAGCAAAAACGAAAACGGCGCGCTGTCCCGATTTAAATAAGCGCCGATGAAAACAGGAAATTCTCCAGAGACGTCTCTGAGCTCCGTTGTCAACCAATAGTTGAATAAACCGATAATTGCAAAATGAAATTCTGCTCGCCAAAGTTGCCTAGCAGCCAGAATGCATAGAAAATGTTCCGTCTGCGTTATATACAGTGTATCAACTAAATAATGAATATATTGTTTGAAAGGCGTTGGAAAATTTTAGAAATTAAACTGACGGTTCTCCATATCTGTATTATTCGGGATTCAATTTGCTGTATTAGTTTTAACTAAAGTTTCTCCAATAATTTTCTTCAAAATTTTTTACCATTCGAATGCTTGAATTTAAAGCAGTTCATATCGATAAATCCTATGCATATATACACTAATGATTATACATGTGCATTATGTATGTATATATATTCCTGAATCATGTTTGTTTGTAATCAAAACCGCTTTTAACTATAAAAATAAAATTAGCTTGTGTCTTGATATTGAAGCGGTATATTTCAATCGAATTTTGAAAAAAATCCATTTTTAGGAATTTTATCTGTCTTTCCAACTGCAAGTCGCGATAATTACTGAGTTATTTTGAGAAATGTAAAATGGTAGTTGGATAAAAGTTTGTTTATCCAGTTTTAATACCTGATATACGGATCTGTATCAATTTTTAAGTCCAATATGTCCATTAATGGATCGCGAGTTCGGACGATGTATATTTGAGTGCATGTAAATGAGATCCTAAACGCAACATTTAACATACGTGAAATTTGCTATGTGATTTCGTTGCTAAAATTACAGGTTTGTGTCAAATTTTGGTTTTAAACAGCTGACAAAAAAAGTGTCCAAAATTGTACTCGGTTTTCTTCAATATCTTCTAAGCACAAGGCACTCACATGCAACAATAAGAACTAAACTCGTATTTTTTAATTGGTTGGAAACAGGGACGACACTCGAGTTAGCACCCTTTGCTCCAAACTTCCACACCATTTCTACTGAAGGAGCTTACATGTACCCGACATGTTTAATATTCACCAGATTCACCTAAACAACAATACATTTTTGGAATCGAGTTTCGAATCTGGAACACTCGGTGCCTGATATCATAGCAATACGCTAGGTCGAACCTTTCTTTTGTCCACAACTATATATATGTACCGCCAGTGTGTGAAAGAGTTCTCTAATGTAAAAGGTTGTGCAAGTGACTGTCATCTCCATGAGAGATAGAAGTTAGACTTTTGCCTTCGAATCTTCAGTCTTTTACCTTCAGAAACTACTGCGCAAACTCGTCATACATCGTTAACTTTGTGAACAGTCTCATGTATGCCAACTGTCATGAAAACAGCAACAAGCATTTTTTAAGGCCTGAAAACAGAGCTTGTTAGCTTTGATTTACTGATACTTTTGAAGCATTGTTATATAATTATTACATTCAAAACTTTGTATAGTGTTCATATATTTAAATTATATACTTCTTTTTTTAATTTATTGTTTCTCAAATTATTTAAAGTTTTTTTATTGCAAAAATTATTACTATATTAAGATTAAGTTTATTTATCTCTATTCACTCTGTTAAACATTATCCCTTAAAATTGTTAAATATTAGAAATAATTTTTTCACTGCAGCTTATAGATTAGAAATTTTTTTTTGTTTTCCGGTCTCACTTTTACACCCAGTTTTACTTAATGTGAATTCGTGAATAAATCTAATTTCCATTATGGAATAAATTCCAAGAATCAAGAATGAAAATAAGTCTGGCGGTTCTTTGAAATTTAAATCACCAAATCAAAGATCTCATCATTCTTTAGGAACATTTTTGGGGAGGAAAAGTTTAACTTTTGAAATAAGAAAAGATAAAATTAAGAGAAATTTGGCGAAGAGAATGATGTCACGTGTCCCGTTGTCTGGGCACAAACTGCAGACACGGATATCAGTATGGAAGAACATCGGAAAACACGTGATCACTTTGAATTGGTGTTTGTTTAAATTGAGAAATGCATCATTTAATATGCGTCTGCCTTGTAACTGAATGATAAATAATCTTGCATAAATGATAAAAAAAGATATGTAAAGTATACTGATAAAAAATAGTGTAAAATAGAAAATGAAAAAATTGTATGAAGAGAATGATTATACACATTCATTGTCTGGAAAAAAAACTGTAGATATAATAATCAGTGTCGAAGAATACTGGCAGGCACAAAATCATTTTGTGCTAAAGTTTGTTTAAATTTTGTTAAATACATCCTTAATATGCGTCTGCTTTGTACACGCCGATAAAAATAGCCTCCACTCTAGATGATAAAAAATCTCTTGAAGTAGAATGCAGTTTGAACCCGTCAGCCTCGCGTAAACTTTGAAAAAGCAGTCTGATTATTTCATTGGTGTAGTTTGCAAAATGTTATCAGTTCTCTCGAACATTTACGTTGACTTTGCTATTAGGCACACGTTTTATTTTCATTTAAAACTTTGATGTTTATATTCAGACTAATTTTTCACTCACGTCAGATTGGAAGTCTAAGTAATGGGGAACCTGTTTGTTCCCCATTCTAAGCATGATAATAAACTTAAATGAAATTAAAATTTTGAGTGAACATTAAATTAAGAATATCTTCTCAATAAAACTGATAATAAAAAATCTCATTTTATGAAAAATAATTTTTTCCCTCGTCTTAAAAGTGTAAATTATTGCTCTAATTGATAAAAAAAATTCTGCCACGAGATTTTCATGAGTCAGTATGTTTTGTCTTAAAAAACGCTTTTGGAATAATATCTAAATTTAAGAATACGATGACTCAAAACAGAATGAATTCATTGGGTGGCGGTGCCTTGGCATCGGTGTAGTGGGTCCTTCCCGTGATCTGGAGTTCGAATCCCGATTTGCGCTTCTCCTGTGTGAATGCAGCCTCCTTTAAAAATGAATTGTGCAAGCGATTAGCTAAGTCGTACTCTTAATACTAGTTGGCGCTATTGAAGAAAACAAGATATGCTCACTCGGCTTAAATCATAGGCAGATAACTGTCAGACAGTTTATAAAGTGCCGTAAAACGCAACAACAACGAATTGACCGGGTTAAGTTTGGTACATGTCTCAAATTGAAGATCTCTGTTAATATGGAACAAAATCTCTTAAGAAATATGTCTGCTTGCATGTTTCTGTGTGCGTATGGCTGCTATAACTTGAAGACCTAAAAGAGTAAAACTTGTTATATAGTTGACTTGCAATATAAATGTAAATGTGTATGTGGTTCAATGTAAACGTGTTTCAGATTTTGAAGCAAATCCATTGAAGTGTTGAGAGTTGGTTGATCTATGCAATCAAATATGTATGAAAGCAATAATCATCTGTAAAAAAGTATGCAACTTCTTATACAAATGAAGTTTTGAATATAGTCTTGTCGGTGAAAATATGGATATGTATCAACTAGGAGAATATACCAAATTATAAATATATAAATAAAGAATATGCAAAAAGAATATACCAAAAATATATATTCACTTTTATTCATGACGAATTATTTTGTACCAGCGTATGAGATCTAGGTAGATAGAAAGTCTAAGAATGCGCATAGTGTGATCAAGAAATAACAGGAGGTGTTTGGAGGCGTGCTATGTAGCAACTGCCCTTATGGATCAGGAGACAGCTAATAAGCAGGGCACCAGCAGTGAGTGCACTTTCAATATTACGACAAACAGATGTACCGTTCTCGACGGTGCAGAAGGTATTCCGTAAGATTCGGAAATTTGACCCGTATAAGATAAAATACATCCACATAAATCTAACACTGATCTGAATCTTGGCGATTTTTGTTTGTGGGGGTACATGAAAGGTGTTTTGTTTTAAGGACATGTTCCTGACATTCCTACTTTAAAAGATCAAATAACGTTAGATGTCAGATGGCGATATGCCGTCATAAACCAAGTATACAGCATGCAATTATTCGAACATCATCAGGCTGGTGGTCATCTTGAGCCAAATTTATAAGTTGCCATAATAAACGTTTTCCATTGGTAACTGGTATGTTGTTGTTATTTACTGTTTCCATTATAAGTTATTTATTTTTTCTTCATACATTAGAAGGCCTACAGCGTCAGAATATCCCCTATCGGCGTTTTTTGGTACATTTTTTTTATTGAACAAATCGAAACTGTATACTTTAATGTGTAAGGTGACCAAATTTTGTTATATTCCGTCCAGTACATGACACGCTACAAGGCTCCGAACACCTCTTGTTATTTCTTGATCACTCTGTATTTCTGTATGATTCACTTTGCTTACTGTATAATAAAAATGCGTCTTAAATACTGTAATGAGTATAATCAAAAAAAGAATATTTAGCATTTATATAATGATAAAAATCTATACCTGCTTTTAAAAGTTTGTTTCAGATGTTTAAATCGAAACTTAGGGCAAATAAAAATATATTGATTAATTCTCGATGTTAAAGTAAATAAAATTTACTATCAAATAAATCTGTAAGAAACTCTCTGTCAAGCAAAAAATAATATTTAATGAAATATGATGAATGACTCGCGAAATGAAAGAAATGTCATCCCGAAAAATGCAGTTTCAAAAATAAAATATAGGTTGTGGTCAGAGAATAACATTTGGGATTATTTCTCGGTAAAATAATTTCGTAAGATAAATTTAGACACAAAGTTTGATCTTTTCGAGCATGGATGAGTAAAACATAGTCGATTCTTCTTTTCACATACATTTGTTATGATTTCTAAAGAAAGATGTCTTTCTTAAAACGTCCTATTAAATTAAATTTGTAGAAAACTGCGGCTGAAAAAAAGATAAACCTAAATCATAATAATTTTGACCATAGCCGTATACATATATATTTCACATCCTCTCCTCGTTGGCGTCCTGGCATAGAGGTAGTGCGTCTTCCGCGTGATTTGGGCATCCTGGGCTCGAGTCTCGGTTCTGACATGGATGCTGTTCATCAGTTTAATATGTGAAATGTGTGAATGTGCCCTCTGGTAAAAAGGAACTGTGCTAGCGAATGTGATGTTTGAGTAGCTAAGTAGTACTTAGCCTAGTTGGAGCTACTAAAAACATGCGAAGCACTCCCAACTTAAAAACGCTGTCTTGTCCATGGCAAGCGCCAATAGAAACAACAAAGATATCTCCACCTCAACAATTTGGCCGAATTTAACCGAACTTCGCACATTCGTAATTTGAAAGACCGAAAATAATGCTGCCATTTTTCCAAGTGCTTAAATGCATAATGTTATTCAGTTAAATAAGAAGTAGCCGAAATTTTATCTTTTTAGAACAATAACTTCGCAACAAATACTCCGTCAGAAATATCTGTATATCATCTTAAAATTTCAAATTAATTTCTGTGCAATTTTTTCTCCATTTATTAATAATTTTTTTCAAAATTTAATAAATAGTTCAAAAGGTGCATACAATTTTGAAACAAGAAAATTTATATGCACTCCGTTGCTTAGCAACATTGAGACTGAATTACTTTGTCTTCATTGTATCTATAGTGCTTCATTTCACTGTAGCTGAAAGAAAAAAAAATATAAATAATAATAATTCTGACCAAGGACTAAATAATTGCATTCCACATCTTCTCCTTAACAAGTAGGCCGAATTTAACCGAACTTCGCATATATATATATATATATATATATATTAAATTCATTAAGTACTCAATTAAATAAAAAATAGTCGAAATGTTACAATTTCCCTATAACTTTATAGGAAACATTCTGCAAGAAATACTTTTATACTACCTTAAAATTTCAGATTAATTTCTGTGCAATTTATTCTCTAATTATTGCTAATTTGTTTCAAAATTTAATAAATAGTTGAAAAGATGCAGACGATTTTGAAACGCATACAGCAACTGAGCAAGTTTGAGACTTTGAACTACTTTACCTTCATTTTTTGATATTTCTATTTCATATTAAAAATATTTTTAACAACGTTTATAACTATTATAAAAAAGAATTTGGAATTATATTTAATTAGATAAAAATTATTGGCATTAAAGTGTCTGCGTCTTTCATAAAGAGCCTGATACTATTACAAAATATTAAATAACTTAGATTATAAATTAATTATCGTCTTTTTTTCTTCTTTTAAAAAATTGTCTGGCTCCATTCATATTACAATTAAAAACAATCAAAAGATTTTTTGTAATGTCATATTTTATACAATAGCTTGTATTAAATACTATATTATATTACAGAATTAATTAAGGTATTAAAGATGTAAAACTTGAAAGTATTTTAATCCTGATTAACATCGACTGTATAAGTTACTAATTAATAAAATTAACAAAATTTCATTTCGAATAATGTGGCTTTCATAATCTATATATTAAACAGTAAAAAGTAAATTATTTTGTGGGTATCTATCTCTACTAATTATTCTTCAAAAGAAAAGTAGAACCAATAATCTGATTTTTGAGCTCATATATATATGAAAAAATTTGATAATCTTTCTTTGACAATTTTATTAACTTTTATACGTAGACAGGAATGTTATTTTTATCAACTTCCTGTCAACTAATTTTGAGAAAACTGTCTGTGACATAAAAAACAATAATTAATTAAATGAAAATAATTGTACCAATCTGCTAAATATTTTTGCAAGAAAAATAAAAATCCAAATTTTGATTTTTAACTTACAAGTGAACAAAAATAAAAATCTATAACTAACATTTTTTAGCTAATTTTTGTTTGTTTCAAAATCCAGAGACAGCAAAAAATGATAATTAATGAAATGAAAATGACTGCAGTTCGAAAGATATTGATTTAATAAACAGCAATTAAAACATAATAAGTGAATTTCTTGTAAGAATATTTCTCTGCTAAAAATTATCATTAGAGAAATACGGATACAAAATTTGACTTTCCACTTGCGTATATACAAAAAAAAAAAAAAAAAAAAAAAAAGATTATATTTTCTAGCTACTTTTAAATTTTTAGTATTTTGAAATTATACCATCTTAAATAAAATATGCGCTTTTATTTATTTTTTTAAAAACTTTATATTAAATAATAATTTTTGTTAAAAATTAATTATCGTTTTTGTATTAAATATTAATTATTTTACTGCAAAAGTGAAAAAAACATGATGAAAACCAGAAGAGTCAATGGGGGCTTTCATCATCAACTACAAAACATAAATAATATTAATGTAGACTTTTGCATAATTAAATTTATTAAGAATATACAATTTTATTAAATTTATAATAAAAATAAAAAAATTTTAAATTTGCAATTTTATTTGTGTATTACTTTGTAATATTTTTAATTGTTTTTTTAGCCTTTAATTTATAATTCTGTATCCTAAACATTATGGGATTTTAAAGTCAATTATTTTTGTAAATTCACTACCAGGTATCTCTGTTTGTATGGAATCAAAATTAATAAACTGAATCGATTAGAAGGAAATCAAATTTTGAAAATACTGAAATATTTTATTACCATTGACACTGTAAATTGAATAAAATTTCAAAAATGTAGCATATCGGAAAGAGAGATATCGACTGATGATATAATTTTATCTTAATCAATATGAAATAAATCACTAACCATTCGGAAAGAGACTATAAAAAATATTATGATACTTCGAATATAATCAGTGTACGAATTTAAGAGTTTGCATTGGTAATCCGGGTGTTCTTCAAATCTAAGATGTTAGTTAGGCATAAAAAATATCGTAGAATTCCTTTTGTTTGTTTTAAAGTGTTTTTTTATGTGATCTTTGGAACCTTCAACAATCTTGACAGTTATATATTATTTATATGAATAACTAATGTCCATCTATTGTTATTATTGACTTGTATCATTTTAGGTAGTCTATCCATGTCCAATGCAGACAAGTTAATAAATAAGGGCTTATGATGAAGGAAAGTGTGTCAACTTCTGCTGGTCAGAATTGTCTTGGAACGCCTATGTTCTCTCTTTAGGATTTAAATTCTCGAACAATGCGTTACCTTAACCAATTAGGCTTAGAGAAAAGTTTAATATTACTAGTCAATACTGAATTCCATCCTATACGATCAATAAAATGTTTCTGGTTAATATCATCTAATATTTATTTGATGACATTAATTAATATTAGGCATGCTGTTTTAAAATTCCTTCAGTATCAATAACTATTGCTTGCTCACAATTTGCTACAAAACTTGGAGTATTAGAATCATATTACTGGTCGATGATTTCCACCGGAGGAAGAGATTGTAATCGTCTGTCATGAAATCCACACATAGAAGGAACGCAGAAAAAGAATAATTAAACTTTTTCAGTTTCAAGAATTCTACCGATTTGTTGAATTCATTTACTTTATATTGGAGATAGAAATTTTGGCCTTAGGGTATAAAATTTGTCCCTCAATGTCTATACTACATTAGTGTGAGGGTGTTTAGTTCTCGAAAGCAGATATAACATGTGCCAGATTCAGACACATGATAAACTTCCGTAAAAACCATGTTCCGTGTTCCCAATTCTAAGATTTAGAAACTGAAATTATGCAAATGGCCAGTGTGATCAGTTGTTAAGTTTTTGATTCTACCGAAAATCTGCCATATATGGAGGCTGTATGAACATCAAATCGGACGTCGAGGCACATTTCTGTTGGCACAAAATGCCTAATAATATTTTACATCTTCTTGATATAGTACGACATTTAGAATATCGAACATCATGGATATATCATATAATATCTTCAACAAATGGGAATATATCAACTAACTGATGTGGTGCGAAACGTTGACCAGGAAAGTGCTTGTTATTAGGAATTGCGATTCAGAAAAATGTCATCCTGTTCAAAGTGATCGTTGTGTTACTTTAAAGTAGAACGTTTTTTATTTGACTCATTCCACTTGGTCTAGTACAGCTAGCCAGTTTTAATCAAGGATTTGTGATAAAAAGAGAAATGTAATAGCTTCTGCTATAAAAGCAACACTAGTGAATCGAAATATTACCTGAGGTAGAAACTGGTTTAATTCCAATATATGAGAATGTGTTGTCTTCGTAGATGAATTTCAGAGAACGCTGGACTATTTTGTATTTATCTTGGTGGAAAGCTAAGAAATCAGCCAACTCGGCTGCATCAAACAATATACTGATTAAGTGTTTATCTGTCTGTCAGTTGCTCAATGTTGCTTTTTAGGAGCATAACTCTCTTCCTATGATTCAAATTCTCTAGTCGTTCGTTGCGTTAATCCATTAGGCTCCAGTGGCTCAAAAAAGACTTGAATATGACTAAACTAAAACTCCACGTCATAGAGACGTATTAGGATTGTGATAATTACCATCACAGCTAGTATATCTATTAAATTATTCTCTTTGAATTGATTTGTATTTCTGTTTACTTCAAATGAATGTTTCAATTTCCTATTATGTCAATCGTATCATAACATTAGTCAAGATTAACCTTATCAAGATTTAATTCGAAATATCAACAATATAAATAGTTATCTTGTAAGCCTAGATCATACTTTTTTTTAAAAAAATTCTTGAATTTTGGATATTTAACCTTACATTTGAGGATCTATCCTTATATATTGCCTTTGTTTGACATCATTACATCAGCCAGCCCAAAAAGGGCTTTAAAATGCTGAATTCGCTCTATGGTTTGTGTATTGTTTTCAAAAGAACAAATAACTTTACCTTTAATCCTTGATCTCTGTTACAGAAATATATTAAAATTACTCAATCATACTTTGCCTTAAACCAGCAAGTTCCCACTAGATTCAAATCCTATTTCAATTCAAATGTCCCATATGTACCTTGTTTTAACTTATTACTCCCTGGTGGCGTAGAATCTAGACTGAATGAATAAACAAAATCCTCATACCACATAGGCGTATTTCAGTTGAAAATAATTATCATCATAACAAATACATTTCCTTAAATATTTTGTTTGTATTGATTTCTATTTCTACACAATCTACAAGGATATTTCCATGCACCAGATGATAAAAAAGACGAGGCTACGTGCTTGACGCGAAATAACAACACTATGAGTTGTTTCATAAGTATATGTCATCGCGCTTAAAAAATGCTGATTTTGCGCACAATTCTGTGCAGAGAAAGAAGAACAAGTCACTTTATCGTGCGTCATTGATCTCTACTACAGAAGTGCATCTGATGGAATCCGAACGCACACAGACAAGGAAGTACTTGAACTTTTCTATCTCCTACAACCCTCAGCTAGACGATAGGAAACCTTTTGTCTCCGATTTGTTATCAGCGCTCTTCTGCATCCAAACCGATCTGAGCAAGAACAATGCTCGAAAAAGATCAATAAAATGAATGTTTCATTTCGAATGAAAGCATTGTTATTGGATAAGAAAGAACAGAATTTTTAAGGAAAGCAGTAATTACATGCGTGTCACGCATGTTGGTGTGCAAAAAAGGAAAGTTTCGCATCAATATGCAAGTCGAGTTTTACAAACGTGAAAATTACTGGAATTTTCAACAGAGAAACTAGTAAATATGGAAAAAAAATATTTCCTCTTTAACATTCAATGTAAATAATTTGGTCCTCTTATGCATGAAACAAAATTATCAACACGAAGTATGTTTTCATCTTAATGTACAGGTTCAATATCTAGTGCATAGATAAATCCCTTGATGTATGCGGGCTTTTAGAAGACAATTATAATAAGTGATGTGGGGGAAACAAGCAAACTGAAATGTTATGATGTAGAAGGAATTGTTAAGTTTGAATATCTGAAAAATTAAATTACGTTAGACTACAAAATGGTTAAGAAACACACATTATGAGAGAAAGTATTTTAGTTTATTAAACAATTCTACAGGAAATGAATAATAATTCTGAGTTCAGTGATGTTCACAATTAAGCCTAAAATTGTGTTAGGGTATAAAGCAGAATACAAATTCAGTTTAAGACATTTAAATGGTGGTAATTCAGATGTTGTACCACGTGATTTTTAACCACAGCATGAAAATTGATAGTAACATTGAAGTATAAGAGTCAATGGTCCCTTTAGCAGCTGATCTGTGATATTTTTACTTACCTTCTTGATAGTTTTTTCGCCTTTTCTTTTGTATTATCCCCTTTGTGAAAGTGGATTTAAACTTATATAGCATCAAATGTTTGCCAGTCTCAAAATAATGTAGTTTTAAAATGCATTATTTAATGTAATGCAAACATAACTAAAACAAAGAACGTAAAAATCCATTTTGCACTGAATTGCTTTCATTCTGAGTTTAGTGATTTCCATAATTAAGCAAAAAACTGTTACTGTGGCATAAGACAGAATACAAAGTTTTTACTAGAATTTCAAATAATGGTGATACAGATGTTGCACCATGTGATTTTTAATCACAGCATGAGAGTGATAGTGCCGCTTTAGTATCACAGCTTCATTCCCTTTAGCAGCTAATCTGTGAAGCCCTTACTTACTTTTCTGGCAGTTTTATTCTCTTTTTCTTTTGCATCATCCCATGTGTGGAGGTGGCTTCAAACTTATACAGCTTCAAAATTTTGCCAGTCTCAAAATAACGTAGTTTTAAAATGCACGATTAAATGTAATGCAAACGTAACTAACTAATACTAAACCAAAGAAGTAAAAATCTATTTTGAAATGATATGCTTTCATTCTGAGTTCAGTGATTTCAATAATTAAGCTTAAAATTGTTACAGGTTTATAAGACAGAATACAAATTAAGTTTAAATACTGGTAATTCAGATGTTGTACCATGTGATTTTCACTCACAGCATGAAAGGTGATAGTACTATTGAAGTATCGGAGCTTCATTCCGTTTAGTAGCTGATCTGAGAAGTTTTTACTTAGCTACCTGATAGTTTTCTTTTCTTTTTCTTTTGTACCATTTTAAGTGTAGAGGTGGTTTTAAACTTATACAACTTCAGAATTTTGCCTGTCTCAAAATAACGTAGTTTTACATCGCATGATTTAAATGCAATGTAAGCGTAACTAATAAATACTAAACCAAAGAACGTAAAAATTCATTTTGGATTGAATTGATTTCAATATACCTTTAATTATAATAACCGCAGATATTTTAAAATTATATCCTTTTGGTCTTTGTTTCTTTCAATCATCTGAATGCGAATTTTCTTTTTAAAATCTAAATATTCATTCGTTATATATTCGAATTCTAAGATAATTCCCATGGGAAAATATCTGAAAGCAAATTTTGAATTCAAGACAACTACCATCATTTCCTGTTATTATTCCTTTGAAGTTTTAAAATATTAAATCCTACCCAACACACCCATTTTGCCTCTTTTTCAATTCTGCGAGAGATAATTTACGAAGAAACAGATACTCCATTTTCATCTAATACACATTAAGAATAAGTGGAAAATGTTCAATCCCCAATATTTTTCTCAAACAATTGCTTCCCATTCAATAAAACCGAGATTCATTAATGGAAGTATTATTAGAATCTTAAGCGAAGTATTTTTATGTCAGTGCTTAATGCTTTCATTTTCAGAGTAAAATTCCATTTCTAATACGTAATAAAACACTTTCCAGCAGAATTTACCAATTAGTATTCTTCAGAAATATTTTAAACTATAAAGATAGAGGTTTCAATGCGATTCCTATTGGTATTTTTCAAATCCGCATTTTAAATTGCTCTGCACTTGAACTAAATTTAAAAAGAAAAAGAACTTGTACTGTTTTAACACACTGTTATTTGACTTGACCATGTTTTTGATAATAGAACAGTTTTATCGATTTTTCCTTCCATTATTTATGTACTAGAGTTTTGAAATTTTTTACATTTGAATGGTCTAGATGAAAATACATAACTTTGATATTTTTAGGATTTAATTATCGGCTAATCGATCGATTTAATTAAATTTTTATTTCATTCGAGTGCCGAAATCTGGCTGGGAATTTCAGAAAAATTGATTTCAAGATTCATTATTTGAAATAATGAATAATTAATTAAAGAAATTAATAAAGAAAATAAAGAAAAATAATTTTTTAACATTAAAATAAGTCTTCTGATTTCTTAAGCTGTTATCTATCCCTCGTACATGCTAGCGTCCACTGGAGTCGATGGTCTTTAAGCTCTTATGACAAAAACTATTTTTAAATTTAAAGAAAAAAATATGGTGTTTGTATCGAGACATAGTTTGCACCAAAAAGATTCAACATCCCAATCACTCTACGAAAACGACTGATATGACTGCAGACAATATGACTCTATGCTGTTTAAACAGGAGGGGGGGGGGGGGCTGGATGTATTGTTATTCTAAATAATAATTAAAAAATATATATTAAAATATATAAAAAGATTCGACTAATTCAAATGTGAATATTTCCCTGTGAAAACTCAATTCATACAAACATTCGATTTAAAAATATCAGAGCATGAAATTTTGTTCAACGAAAGAAAACAAATTTTAAATCCAAAAGAGCAATAAATATCGATTTACATTTAGCCGATTTTATGAATAATTGGTGAATACACAGTTGACGATTTTAATGAAATATTAATTATTATATGTTAGTACATGTTTTAGAATTGATAATTCAAATGGAGATTTATTTTATTCATTTTTCCCATTCTTCGTAAACATATCAGCAGATCTTTTTGGTGCTAAAAATGACTTATTTTAGCACATTTTGTATTTAAAAAATAGAATTATGGAATAATTGTCTGAAACCGAGCGGATTTTTTTTTTTGGTCTACCAGGTATATCCAGTAAGAGTATACTGTAATCGTCAAGTTATTCGATCTCGATGTTTTGATGAATATCCACATTTTAAATACCCCTGTGTCCGAAAAGACTATTTTTGGATTTTTGTCAATGTGTATGTCTATAAAGCTTAGAAACTATAGTTTAGAAACGCGAAGAATTTTAGGCATAAGCTTCATATGTGGCCTTGCTATCGAAATTGAAAATATCTTTCAAATTCTGACCTAAATCCATTTTTTCGAAACTTTTGACTTCTGATGGTCTTTATATTTTCGAAAATGTACACAGAAATGACACAGACAAAAGAAATTTGCTTTCTAAAGCTTTGTTAAAATCAAATTTTGGGCTAAGGTCATTGAAAAAAATAGTGCCATTCATCCATACAATGTTTTTTTCATCACATTATGAAACACGGAACACGCCACATTGTGTCAGTAGACGAGAAGGTCGATTGGAGAACACTCCCACATGTTTTACTTTACTACATTACCTGTGAATTGATAATTAAAGATAAACAATTAGATATAAAAGCATTTTAGAGCCCTCATTCATCAAACAAATTTAATTCTTTGAAAAAGAATGTTGTTAGAATCTTTAAATATAAACTTTCATTTAATTTCAATTATGTGTTTAAATAAAAAATGTAATGTATAAATATGAAAGAAAATGATGTGGAATTGAATGAGTTTATTTTTTTTTCTATCAGCCTGGGAACTAAATAACCCCAAACCCAACGAATATATATATATGGGGAAAAGAATTATAAATAGATGAAAATTATACATATATGTGTGTTTGTGCAATGATATCTCTTAATCTGATTTAAATTCTGATTAACGTCTTATTTTATATTTCAAATTAGCTCATATTACTTTATTTTCAAATATTCTTTTATATTTTCTGATCTATAGCATCCTTTTTTTTTATTTCATCAAATACGCGATCTAAACAGTTGATCACAATGTGGTTTTCTGTAAACAGCCTGAACAGAAATCCCTGATACCCACGGCGTTTCTTCTGATGATAGTTAGTATCCCTTTTCTTGAATCGGCACGTGTTACGGAAATCCGTAAAAGAATCCCTCAATAAGGAAAAAGTGCAAAAAGAAAACCCAATACTTTTTTCTCTAGTGCGACAAGACACATTCTAACGGTAATCTCCATGTATAAACCGTGGAAAATCTTTGAAAATTTAACTGAAGTTAAATCCAAAATTGACTTCTTCATTGAAATTCGAAAAATATGTCATAATCGCTTCAACATTTAGAAAAATATTTAATAATCGTCTTAACATTTTGAAAAATATTTAACTCTTTTACATAGATAAAAAATAAATTTATTAAATGGACAGATGCTAAGCAATCTCAGACCTGATTTTATACGTTATTAAATTATCGACAGCTTAAAGTTTTAAATGTAATACAACAAAGATTTATACTCAAGAAGACGGGCAAAAGAGGTGCAGACTATTTTTGAAATATCTGGCGACTTATCGATTTCGTCTGGAGATTGGTATAAAGCGATGAAATTTTGAATTCCTTGTTTAAATTGGGAAAGTTAGCATATATGTTGTTATCTTAGTAAGAGTGGCAGCGAGTGTTTTTAAATCTCTTTTTCTAACATATTGATAAGATATTAAAATTCATTTTATGGGGGAAGATAACGTTATCGTTGTGCGCAGACTGGAATAAATTACGATGCTGTAGATTTTGATGACCTAGGCTTGTTTCACTAATTTCCGTTAGGTGACGCAAGTTTCGTAACTACGTAATGGCATGATTTTCCCCCTTTTTTCTATTCTTCAGATTTTTTTTAAAGAAGTATTATCTTTTCTAAATATCTGTAATGGTTTTTACAGTAAAAATATTTCATTTTTTAAAAACTCCTTTTCAACCACAAGAATATATTCTTTTAAACATGTTTTATTTTACAGTAAAATAAAAAAAATCAAATAATCATTAATTAAAAATTGCACACTTTTATCATTTTACTGAAAAACCGAAAAAGGTCTACCGAGTTCTAAGTCCATCCAACTCAAAAGAAATTGAAATAGCGAAGAATCGGAATTTCCATTTTCTCAATACATTCCTGCGATTGAGTGTAAAAAATTAATTCGGATTAGAATAATTATTGTCTCATCATATGAAAAACTTTTGTATTGACAGTTTTTTAATAACTGCAACTGCTCATAAACTGCGGGCTGCAAAGGCAGTTCAACACTTAGTTTTCGACTCCCTTTTAACCTATGTATACAAGAATTCGTTGACAGAATTTCGGTTACCTGCTTTTCCCTTTTTTTTTATGTGCATAGCTTCACAACTCTTATGAAATTGTGTGTGTGTGTTATTACTCTAATTTTATGAAAATTAACCATGAGAAAAAATTTTATTTCAAAACTTTTGATTAGACCAGCCATGTCAAATTAATGATATCAGATAAAATAAGTTATGTGAAAAAATAACTTTTTAAATTAACTATTTTTAATATACAGAAAGAAAGCACTGTGAAAAGCCTATTAACATTAAACATTAATCGCGAGAGATTTTAACTACCTTTACCCTAAAGAACATTAGATTGAATAATTTTTGTTTAGCTGCCAGACTTTAACACAATGTCAAAAATGCAGAAAAGGCAATAAAATGAAATTTGTTATATGATCTTTATACCAAAATTGTATCTATTCCCATTAAATTTGAGCTCAAATCAGTCGACCAGTAAATTACTTGTCTGTATTCGAGTCAATAACTCAATAATAAATACAAGAAAAAAATTAATGTTTATTAAAAAGGAAAAATTACCCTATAAAATCTGGAGATCAAAATGTCAAAGCGTAAGCAGCAGAAATAAAAGCCTTGAATAAGCAGAAATCTCAAACACATTTATTACGTATTTGAATTTTTATGCATGGAATGTTTGGATTTTCTCTCTTCTTATTCATAACCTTTTTCTATGATTTTCTTTTCCTTATATATTTAAGATTTTTCTTTTGACATCTATATTTTTTACTGCAAAATTTCAATTATGTACTATAGGTAAAAAAATTTTTAATTTTATTACCTAGTTTTAATCTTTATTTTTATGAAATTATTACGGTTACCGCATAAAATTATTAAAGTAACATTAAAAAAAATCTAAAAATTATTCAGGAGATCAGCATAGTTACGCTGTAATGTAGTCAAACATACCACTATACCGTAAGCATTCGTTTTTATCCTTATTCTAAACAGTCAAGTAAAATTTCCTTGTGAAAATTAACCATTTATTATTATTCTACATTTTTAAGAATAAATTTACTAATTTTTACATATATTATTTAATATTCTCTCCGAACTGTAAATTTTCTGTACTCTTTTCTAATATTTATATCTAGTAATATTTTTTAATTCTTACATTTCCTTAGTGACTTTAGTTTTTTGCCTTAACTTTCTAAATATGTGAATGGTTTAAAAAAATTAAAATACGAATGTCAAAGCAAAACCACATCGCTTAACTCACGGAAAAACGTGATTTTTCGGAAGGAAATATTCTAACTGAATTATGGTTTTTGTCATATTAATGAAGTATTTTTATATTCAATTAGAACTCAAGAATCTTTTCGCACAATTACTTTGTGCCGTAATTTCTGTATTGTTTGATTTTCAATTACAAAAAATTATTTCAACCTTTTTCTAATAAAATAGTGTTTAGGAACTTTTTATTTTTAATATTTTCAATTATTTATCTTTAATTTCTTTCATAATTCCAATAATTATAAAATTTCAAAATTAATATTTTCAAATGAATCTCTAGATACCGCTAGTTTTGTGAAATAAATTTTGACTAAACTAATATATAATTGATAGTTAAAGCTCAGATTAGCTTTATTAATGTCCTGTTTTAAAGTAACATTTTGGGTTATTTTGGGACTGACCTCGTCACTTTGAACCGCCATCAAATGACGAGGGCGACACTTGAGCTGGCACTTCCCTCTCTACATCCCAGGGAGGGCTTCAGCTCCGGCGGATTTATTGTGCACTAATATATAACGCTTACATTTACGGTTCTTCGGTGAAATCGGACCTCGAACCTGAAAATCTCCGACCCCTAAGCAGAGACCTTACCACCAAGCTACCTCGGCCAATTGACAATTAAAAACTCTAGAAGTATTATAATATTATGTTGCTATTTTTAACTAAGAACTTTTCAGAATTGAAAAAATCCGATGCATAAAGAAGTAGGTGAAAAATCGATACCAAAATTTCATTCTAACAAAAGTGAAGCATGTGGCTTTAAGTAAAGGCGCTCAAAAATACAAAAAGGGATATGTATGAAATTCGGTACTTGATACCCCCTGTCGAACCGTATGCTAAATATGCCTATGAGTTGACTGTCTGTCATTGTGACTCAATGAATTTGTGAGACTTTCCCAGAAGTTTGATAAAACTTTACCATTTCTTGTTTAAAGATATATTTATTTTCTAATTCATCGTGTGAATTCATGCCAAAAATATATTTATCGCCTAAGTTAGTCTTATACGATAGAAAAAGTCATATTAATCATAACTTTCAAAGAGCCTTGGTTCGCGAAAACGATAGTTAAACTCTAATAGTCACGTTTACAATGAGAAATTTTTCGAGATTTCAAATAGCATCACCTACTTCTTTTTTTTTTATTGAAATGTGATCTCTTTAGATAAAGAACAAAAAATGGCATTAGAACGGTTCCTACAACATGAAAATTGCCGGTGTTAGAAAAATGATGAAGGAAAGAGCTAACAGCTGTGGGCTCACCAGAGCGCGACTTTCTTTCCTAATGATATCACATTTCACACTTTTACTCTGATCAAAGTATATCAAATCTCCCTCGAAGGAAGATTTCCTGGATTAATTTCCTGGTTAGCTTTAAGACATGACTGACTTCGCAATAAGTGAAAGAAAATTAAGTTGAACTGCATACCACTCACCTTGTACTCAGAACAATATGCCACTTATAGGGAAAGAACGTGGTAGAATCGTTCTGCGAAAGCTGTACTGGATACTCAAATTTGGAGAAATAGGTTGCACATGCTATCGATCTTGCCCTTTCGCAACTGTCGAGGTTGTTTCTAAAGTATATGAGGGGATAAGATAAGCTCGTCTCGCAAGTGCACACAATGTTTTACACATTTTACATTTCTGAAATTCTAGTGTTTGTGGGATTTTAAGCTTTGTTCCCCATATATATTTATATCTATTTTATAGAGACCAGATATTGCAAGTGGGCGGAAAATCAATGATGTCTAGATTTTATTAATATATTCCGCATCTGGTGTAACGAGGATAATAGCTGGCCTTTATGCATTCCATAGATGGATTAAGCTCATTTCTCATTGACTTTTAACGCTAATTCGAAAACTGCTTGAACTGGGTTGGCAATAATCCCCACTATGAGGCTGCACTTCCGTTACAGGAAGAAAGAGTTACTGTGCAGTAAAGTATATCAAATTATTTCATCCTCAGCTCTTATATTTCTGAAGAGGTTCCCACCGAAGTTCTACAGATGTGTAAGGTAACCAGTGCTTGCTATCCGCTATCTAGAAATGTTTAATAATTACATAATTTCCAAATTGCTACAACAAAATGTTCTGTTTGACATCGTATGAAGGGCACTTCCCATGTGGTCTTTTGTCAAGTTTCTTAGCACAGCAATTTAATTTAGTGTCAGAGTTATCCCCACCATTCCACATTCACGGGCCGCCAAGATCCTCCGATCCCACTCCGAAGGAATTCTGAATATGGAGGTATCTTAAATCTAAAAGGTGGATATTTAACCTGCAAACTGTTCATGAAAGGTGCCATCAGATGTCAGGTTCAACAGATTCCTCAAGTCGTGGTATATGTTGCAGTGCTATCCACCGTCTACCGCCTTCAAAGTGACTTCATATCTGAAAGAAATCACTTGAATAATGTGTGAAACTCAATAAAATGTTTTGCTTTCTTCTGTTTCTCACTTTTTAGTTTGATTGTAATCTATGTAGCTTCGGTGATTTTTGTGGTGCAAGCATCATTCATTGTGGAAATCATATTTCAATAAAAAAAGTAGGAACTATCATTTGAAATTTTTGGAATTTTGCCACTCTAATTTTAACTATTACTTCATACATGATTCTTGAGAAAAACTTCATAAATACTTCAACATAACTTAAATTAAAATTCTATCCATTTTTTGTGAAAGATGTGATAGATAAGGGCTCATATATCGAAATAATTTTTATAACCTGTATAAAGATAAATATGCACTGATATTTGGCGGATTGAAAAATATTTAGTTCAAATTAATGATTTCTTGAATTTTATGTTAGCGTAATGTTAAAATATTGTACATTATTTCAATTTGTTTAATTATTCCAAAATCAAAATTTAAAAATATTTTATTTCTGATTTTTTTCTTTTGTTAAATACTCTAAGTATCTTTCTAGTAATCCTTAGCGAATAATTGTAGAAGACCCTCAATTCTTTTAAGTTGTACTTATTACTCAATCAAAAAAGTAATAAAAGTTTTTTATCCTACTAAAGAAATGTAAAACGATAAATTTGAAAGGAAATATTTACTGTGACGTTTAATTTTACAATGACTGCAGTATATTATAATTACTTCTTTTGTTAATTTAATCTTACGTTTAAAACCATATAACATTTTTATTATAATTACCATTACTCGTTTTATTTGTTCACAGATGCTTTAATATTTGGTTGTTGATTTTTTTTCTGTAAAACTCAATTATAAAACTTAATTATCTTCATGCCTGAAGTAAAACGAAATTTTTAAACTAAAACAACAGCAAGCGTTACTATTTTGAGCTCTGTAAGCAAGAAAATAGCTAGATTTTGATACAATGGTTATATACATGTATATGATAATAAGCGAACGGTCACGAAACAAAAATATGCCTTGCTTATTGTTTGCGATAGGATCCAGATTAATTTTTTGAAATTTGTTCATATTTGTATTGTGGTAATTTCGCTCTACATTGCAATATTCCTTTATTATCTAATAAAGCCTTCTTTAAAAAAAATTCCATTAAATGAATATTAAGAATAAAGGGAAAATAATAAAATAGTTTTATTTTGAACATCGATTAAAATTATTTGATGAACAACATTTTTTTTTTTTTTTTTTTTTTTGTTTCATTACAGTTTCTAAAGAAAAAATTTTATTCTTCCAGTCAGAAATGTAGTAAGAGCTTCCTTTTAATCAAATATTAAATTATTCAAAACTAATTTTAGAAAAGCAAAAGCGGCGGAAATTTAAATATGGGTTGCTACACAGAGTCAGGTCAAAATTAAATAAATTTAATGCTGCAGACAGCCGGTCGAACTGCAGAAAGGAAAAGGCATATAACCAATCACAGGGAGCGACATTTCGTTATTACATTCGTCGTCTAGACAAGAAATAATAATTTCAGATATAACGTTAGTTTATTTTCATTAAAATAAAGGGTATAGCCTACAAGTTTGATGAAAATTGTAGCGGCATCGTTCAAGAGTTATGCAGCCTTTCATAAAAGATGCGAAGCCTGACGAACGAAAATTTAGAGAGTTCAGAATCGTCTTTTATTCTTTTCCTTTTTAAAAACAATTTCGATTTAAATTTTTAACTTTATTCCTTAATATCTTTTATTTGTATATCACATTACAACCAGTCACAACTGCCTTTGTAATACTTATTCTGTTTTTCTTTAAATGTTTTTTAATAATATGTTTCTTGGCGTTTTTAAAATTTACTATACTTTTTTTTACTGAAATATATTTAATCGCATTTCGCAGTATTATATCATACCGTATTTCAATCCTACTTGTTATTCGCAAGTTTTTGTTTTTTATCTTTAAATATTTCATAAAAATTTGTTGTGTTATAATCGAAGATTTTTTTTATTCACATGTCTCTTAAATACATGTGGAATGTGAGTTCTGGAAAAAGTCAAAACTTTCAGATTAAGTATTTCGATTTCTTAAAATGCTAAATGTTATTAGAGATTCCAATATTTTATCCATATTCATGAACATATAATTTTGCGGGGAAGTTATAATATGCAGTTAAATTTTTTTTATTTAAACTGTATTTTACGCTTTATCGACGATTCTTATTTTTTATCTACCATCTGTTGCATTGAAATTTTATTTTGAAAGATTTGTATGTGTGTGTGTGTGAATGTAAGACTAATATTTAGTCTGATCTCCATTTATTTAATAAACATTTCTCAATGAAAAAGATTTTTTTCAGCTCATTTTTAACGTTTTGATTTCCTTGCGTTATTACACGATCGATGTTTTCTTTAGTTGTTGATTTCAAACGATTCTCCACCTGCTCATACATTTACAATAAAATATCAAAACGATAAAATAGAATGAAAATAAACAAGTTTGAAGGATTAAAATGTAGCGTATATTTGGCAATGCTAAGTAATTTAAATTAAATTAGTTTGCATTGCACGATTGATTATCATTATTGCATTTGAAATTGATGTAAATATAATTTCAATTGTAGCTCGTAGCTGTAGCTCGTTATTTATTACTTTCTTTTGATATGCCTTCTACGCAGTGAAAGCTACATCAGCTGCAACGCAAAATACAAGTGAAATTAAATTGATTGTCCATTAATAATACTCATTTGGTCTGAAAATATTTTCGAAAATAAAAATATATTTGGAGATGTTTTGTATATTTACACATAAACTGGATTCAAACAAATTTTAACTGTTTTTTTTTTTTTCTTTTTAAGACAGCCCTTCTTGTTTCAAGATATTGCCATGAAATCCAACCAGTGAAAAAAGCATATATTTTCTGAGAATTTACTTTAAAAAAGAAAAACTGCATAAACTCTATCTCAAATTCTTAATATTATGATTTAACAAGTAATTTTTTTGTAACTTTTAAAAATTAAGAATGTCTGCGTAAGGAAAATAGGATGATGACTGATGAAACAGATGATGTCAGTTATAGTTGGCATTAATAGTTATGGTTTAGTTTATAGTTGGCATTGAAGACTGTTCTTTCAGCTGCTCGAATAAAACCCTTGTTTATCATATATATTCAGATTCAGAGATGAAAAATGAAAAATAAAATAACAAATTCTATAAGGTATTATTTTTGAAATGCGTTGAAGTGAATGGATATGAGAAATTAAAAAAACAACAACTTAAGATTGAAAAAAAAAAAGAAAAACTCGTGGTGACTCTAAGTAATTCAAAATCGGCTGTAGAAGGAAGATGTCGAGAGAGGGTTTATTTCTTACAGGGGTTTAAATCTTATTGTAAACGGATTAAGAAGTCGAAAAATATCTTTATAAAACTTGTCTCAGCTACATCTAAGCATTTTAATGCGAAACATGAAAAAAAAACTCCGTACACAATTGTAAAATAATGGGTTAATATTTTTGCATGGCATGTTTTTAAAATTTTTCAGTAGCAGCAGTCGAAATAAATAAATAAATATGGAATGATTATCGATAATGCATGAAAAATAATTTAGAAGATTAATTTTAAATGATGCTGAATTAGGAATAATAAGTTAAAAAATTTCAATAGTTTTAATAAAATTTATATACGCGAAATCTTATTTTAGTCAAAAATGTAGTCAGTAAACCCTTTCATTCTTCAGTACAGAATTACTAAAAGTAAATAGAAAAAAAGACAAAAATTAGCAATGATACAAATATGAATCTCTGCTCTGTGTAAAGCTAATTAATATGCATTTCTGCTTACACATGCTGAGAATATAGATGGTAGTTAATGAAATGTAATAATATTCTGAATTCATTAGTATATACGTGAAGGAGTTTTGCTGGAATTTACTAAATTGTGAGTAGTAAATTCCGTGTTTTTAAACATCTTGCTTCTTTTGCATTTTATATTTTTTATTTTTATTTCTTGACACAGACAGATTATTTTTGCGATATCAAATTAGTTCAGTTTTTAGCTTTGCTGTTATTTAGGGGATTTTCATGTAAAATTATGTAAAAGTCGATAGTTCTAAGCTATTAGCTAAAATTTTGTTCAGTTCCGTTTTTTTCCAGTTCCGTTTTTGTTCAGTTCCATTCATTCTTCATTTTTAAACAATTTACTATGCAACCGAAGAAAATTCAATACAGATGAAGTGCATTTGCATTTTAATGATTGATTAATTTATCCTTGATGCAAATGTAATTTGTTATTCAAGTTTTAGTTCAATGTATACACTATGTAAATCATTTACTGGAGTCCTGGTACTTTTATTATTATTATTATTCTATTCTTATGCATATAAAATTATTTTTTGTTTGAATTAAAAAAAAAATTTTTTTAATAATTTTTTCATAATTTAAAAAAAAAATCTATGTAGCTATCTTATGTACATCGTATATATATATATATATATATATATATATATATATATATATATATATTCTGTGATCAACATAAATATTTACGTTACAGTAATTTTTTCTATTACAAAACTGACATTTTAAATTTCTTTTGAAATTTTATATGAGCATATAAAACCTTTTCCAAAAATGAATTATCATATTACAACACATTATTTAAAGGAATTTTCATATTATGTTTGTTGGGAAAACAACTAGAAATCGTACTGTTTTTATCATATTACATCTTTCTTTTGGCAAAAAAAGGAACGGAAGACACCGAGGAATTCAGAAAATATTAAAATATTTGAAGGAAAAGGAAAAAAGAAAAACAATCTTTCAGGCTTTAACCTACAATATTTTTTGCAGCGTATTTAGTATAAACATAAAAGGAATGTCTCTTTCTATTTTTAAAATGGAAACATTGTTTTCTATAGATATGCATTTTATCTTTTAAAAAATAGATAATACAGTTTTTTAATAAATATTTTAAAATAATCCTAAATACAACGTGCTCTTATTTTTCAAAAATTAAAATGATAATTTATTGATAGAAATTTATTCTATACACACAAATTTTTCGAATTAACAAAGACCAGTTTTCAAAAATGGAAAATTGGACTCAAATATTTCAAATATGTAAATATTTGGCTATCTTTGAAGAATTAGGTAAAATATATTACAATATTCTAAACTCAGTACAATGCTACATACACTGAAGTGACAAAAGTCATGGGATAGCAATATGTAAATATACAGATGGCAGTAGTATCGCAGCGAAAAAGTATAAATGCGCAGTTCGTTTTCCAGAGCTTTCATTTGTGTTCAAGTTATTCACGTGAACAATCTTTTTCGTGATTTACGGCGGCACGACGAGAATTAACAGACTTTGAACGTGGAATGTTAGTTGGAGCTAGACGCATGGGTCATTCCATTGCGGATATCGTTAGTGAATTCAACATTCCGAGATCCACAGTATCAAGAGTGTGCCGAGAGTATGAAATTTCAGGCATCCCATCCCATCATGGACAGCGCAGTGGGCGACCACCAGCACTTAACGACCGAGACCGCCGACGTCTGTGTAGAATGGTCAATGTTAATAGACACGCAACACTTCGTCAAATAACTACAGGAATCAATGTGGGACGTACGAGGGACGTGTCCGATAGGACTGTGCGGCGAAATTTGTCTTCCTTGGGTTATGACAGCTGAAGACCGACTCGAGTGCCTTTACTGACAGCACGACATCGCCTGCAGCGACTCTCCTGGGCTCGTGAGCATATCGACTGGTCCCTAGACCAGTGGAAAACCGTGGCGTGGTCAGATGAGTCACGATTTCAGTTGTTACGAGCTGATGGTAGAGTTCGAGTGTGGCGCAGACCCCACGAAGCCATGGACCGAAACTGTCAGCAAGGCACTGTTCAAGCTGGTGGTGGCTGCATAATGGTGTGGGCTGTTTTTACATGGCATGGACTCGGTCCTCTGGTGCAACTGAACCGATCATTGACTGGAAATGGTTATGTTCAGCTGCTTGCAGATCACTTGCAGCCATTCATGGACTTCACGTACCCACACAACGATGGGATTTTTATGGATGACAATGCGCCATGTCACCGGGCCAGAACTGTTCGCGATTGGTTTGAAGAACATTCCGGACAATTCCAGCGCATGATCTGGC